>CAUYLG010017505.1:0-61822 GCA_963573385.1 Cacajao melanocephalus | reverse complement strand
TATTGTGTTCTTCAGTTCCATTAATTCACTTATATTCCTCTCTAAATTGTCTATTCTCGTGAGCATTTTGTCAAACCTTTTTTCAAGGTTCTTAGTTTCTTTGCATTGGGCTAGAACATGTTCTTTTAGCTCAGAAAAGTTTCTTATTATCCACCTTCTGAAGCCTAATTCTGTTAATGGATCGCACTTGTTCTCCATCAGGCCTTGTTCCCTTGTTAATGAGGAACTATTATCTCCTGTAGAAGGAGAGGCATTCCGATTTTGAGTATTCTCAGCCTTTTTGTGCTGGTTTCTTCCCATCATTGTAAGTATATCCACCTGTCGTTTGTAATTGCCAACTTTCAAGTTAGGTCTCTGAGTGGACGTCCAACTTGTTGATTCCCAGCGCCAAAATCTGAGCAACCCACTGCGCCGACCAAAAGAGCGGCATTAAGATTCATGGTGCTTTTCTGTCCGGGAATCTCCGGTCTGGCTTCCCTCTTGAATCCCTTTTTCAATCAGGTAAATAGGCGACTGCCTTCTCGGAGCTCCAAACGTCAACCAAGAGGGGACCCAGTCCCGTTTACTCTGCACCGAGAACTGCCGTGCCAAGACGCCAGCAAAACCGCCACGTCAGCCACAAGAGTTGCGCTGGCAACCTGTGGGGCTCCTCCGCTGGGAATCTCCTGGTCCGTAAGCAACAAAAATTCATCTGTAAGTGTGGCGTCCTCTCGTTCTGTGTGCTTTCTCTGGGAGCTACAATCCTGAGCTGCTAGTAGTCAGCCATCTTGGATCTCTCTCCTTCTATAATTATTTTATGATTTTTCTGATTTATTTTATGTGTCTGTTTCTTCCACAAAGACATGTGATGTCTGTCCAGTTATTTAAATTGTGATAATTTTTAAACTTGATTTGTTAAATATATTATATGCTGGAGATAATTGTAAAGACTTTTGTGGAAGCCTGTAGAAGAAAACAAGAAGATGTCCTGGGGAAAACTGTTTTAAAATGATGCATTTCTTGACAAAGATCTGTGTTGATTTAATGGAAAATATATTTCCCAATGTATTTATAAGTAAAGTTTTGTATCATTAAATGGCAGCTGATTGGGAAAACTTCATAGAAACAAATCACTTTTTCTTAGAAAAAAATTCAATTATATTTTAACCCCTGAGACGATGTTACTGATGATATTATAGTTAGCTCATTACTTACCGTTTCAGATTTAGACTATCTTGATTTATCTAACATGGATGAAAGTGTTCTTAGGTCTACTTATATCTTTGACTAATGAGATGACAATTTTGAAAAGAGTAAGAAAGTGAAGTGTAAGGAATATTTTTATTCTATTATGTTCAAGTTTTCTTAGTTTAGTTTTTTTTTATTTGAATGTTTCAAAACTGCTTTGGCTATATTGAAGGTGAAAGTGAGGGTCTCTTAACAACAGATAATTGGTACAGTGTGATCTATTTCGTGTTTGGAATAATATGAGTCTTGGACTTAAAGTTCCTGGGTTGACAAGAGCTGTGTGGAAAGGAGAAAATAAAAAGGAAGAAAATCAGTGAAGCTAGAGAGAATCATAAAAGCGACTACTCAGGATGTCATCCTGTTTAAACTTTTGTGTATTGCTTATTGCTTCTATAGACTTAAAATACAATAAGCTTAGGCACTATGTATTGGGTTCGAACTTTCAAACCACAATGAGGCTATTTTTAACCTGACAGTAAATTTTTTGTCTCAGTAATGACCGAACAATTATCAAAATTTTGTAGATATTAGGCCTATCTTTGGTTGGAACATTTCAACTGTTTCATGTAGAGCAATTGATTTAAAAATTGGTAATTAATTAAATAATTGAAGGACTTGGATCTTTAGTTATCTGTTTACTGGAGATTTATAAAGCTATATAAACCCCTCATCAGCCTCTTTCCTGAGAAAGAGTATATTTTATCCCATGTTGATACAAATGTCTGTGAATCTAAATTTAAATTTTCAAGCATTTCATCTAAAAGTTGTGAGTTTTCTCTTTGACAGATTATGAGTACCTCCAGTTATGCTGCATGTTAGTGATGTTAGTTTTAGGCTACCAAACCTACTCCAATATTGACTTGCATTACTCTATTTATTAACTTACGACAAGAATACTTTATGACCCTCTTTGGCTTAGAGTGGACGCTTCGTGGGTCAGAATGTTTTGTTGGTTATTTCCCAAGAACCCAATATGAGCTCCCGGTTACACATCAACAAGAACCACTAAAAAAGTTAGGTCAGTGGAAATTCTCTCAGGACAAATTGAATAACATTTTTGAGATTTTTGACTTTACTCAGTTTTAAATTATATTTAAGACATTGATCTGATCTCATTTTCCTCATATATGTATATATATTTTTTGAGACAAAGTCTTGCTTTGTTGCCAGGCTGGAATGCAGTAGTGTGATCTTGGCTCACTGCAACCTCCGCCTCCTGGGTTCCAGCAATTCTCCTGCCTCGGCCTCCTGAGTAGCCGAGACTACAGCCTTGCGTCACCATGTCCAGTTAATTTTGTAATTTTAGTAGAGATGGGTTTCACCATGTTGGTCAGGCTGGTCTTGAACTCCTGACCTCAGGTGATCCACCCGCCTCAGCCTCCCAAAGTGCTGGGATTACAGGAGTGCACCACCACGTCCTGACTTCCTCATATTTTTAAGACGAGACTGACAAAAATCTGATGTAACTGGCTGTATTTCCACAATTTCTTTTTCTATTATTGTGTGTTTTTTGGCATTGGTCAACCTTGAGGCAAGATTCAGTGTTGCTTTATACTCACATCTACTGCCATGCTTTTCTTTTCACTCTGTAAGTTGCTAGTTGGGAAGTACAGATTTAACTAAAATGGAGGCTTTATACACTCTAAAATTTTATTCATAAAATTTTGCTTAGATCTTTTTATCCAAATTCTTTCCTCTATTTCTCAAAATATTCCTCATCCTTTTGAGATGGCAGCTTGTGTGAGAGAACAAAAAATAATTACTTTTCCAACTGCAAATAAATTTTATGGATTATATTATGCTAATTTATAGTTTCACATGACTTGAATGGACAATTCCTAACACTCTCCAGCTACTATCAGCGGTAATGCCTTAAGGTGAGTCAGTCAAGTATTAACATTATTGGCCAGCAAGGTGGCTCACACCGGTAGTCCCAGCACTTCGGGAGGCCAAGGTGGGTGGATCACCTGAGGTCAGTAGTTGGAGACCAGCCTGGCCAGCATGGTGAAATCCCATCTGTACTAAAAATACAAAATTAGCCAGGCGTGTGGCAGGCATCTATAATCTCAGCTACTCTGGAGGCTGAGGCAGGAGAATCACTTGAACCCGGGAGGCAGAGGCTACAGTGAGCTGAGATTGCACCATTGTACTCTAGCCTGGCGGACAAGAATGAGACGGAGTCTTACTAAAAAAAAAAGAACATTATTTTATTTGATACTGTTCTCTGAAATAGGGCAATTCATTTGGTTATTTTGGGAGATATGTAAATAATTAACCCTAGCAGATATTCCAGTAAGCCTCTTGTTTTATATAATTTCATTAATGAAAACTTTCCATGGTTATTTTAAGCAATAGTAAAATTTTCTTGAAAATTTTCAAGCTAAACAAACTAGACCAAAGCTTCTCAAACGATCCGTGGTGAAGGACTGTGTCTTCTTATTATTACCTAAGTTTCACATAGTCACAGACCAACACTTTTTGTAAAGTGCATTTATCATGTGCTTGGATGGCATGACAATATCCGATTGTCATATGAATTTCTCGATGCTTATTCTCAATGTCTGTTCCTATGTTGCTATGATTGGTAGCAGTTTGCAGACCACCACCAGTCCATGGGCCACATTTTGAATGGCTTTGATCAAGATTATTTTCTCTGGTAGAACTTTGGAGAACTGATTAATAGATTGTTCTTACAGCAAAGTTAAAATGTATTTAAGAAAGATTCATTTCTCACTGAAGGAAATCTTTTAGTCCTGCTTTGTTGCAGTGAGATATTTCTCCATTCAGGATGGAATTTTGTTGAGGCTTGTGGATTTTTACAAAAGGATGGCCACATTACCATTTAGTAAATTAATCTACCATTTCTTATTCCATAAATAATCGAGTGCCTTGCTAGAGAATATAAACTTGGACTCCTATTCCTGTTAAAAGTTTACATGGAAGACATTATTATATCTTTTAGTTGTCTTCTAGATATTCCAGGGTTTGTTTTAGATTCGATTTGCTTATTTGTTTTTGGCTTGGATTGAGTCAGATTATCAAATATCTAATTATGTAAATTAGAGTGCCTTGGCTTCTGACAGAATCATTTATTGAGGAAATTATAAATTGCTCCCATGTATTTAGACAAGCTATAAAAATATTAATATGAAGCCCAAATACTCCATTTCCTTCAGTAAGTAAAACTAGGCCCTGCTTACTTAGATGTGAGCAAACCAGGCATTTTACCTGCTTTCAAAGAACATAGAGTCTAGTGGGGGAGACAGGCATATAGTCAAGTAACAAATAAGTGTAAAAATATAATTATGTTAAGTGCTCATCTTAGTCCATTTGGGCTCTTATTGAGACAGCCAAGTAAAAAGAACTCAGAGAATCTCCAACTGGCCTGAGCACTGGGAGGAGGGTGGGGCCTAGGGAAGTTCATGCCATTTGCAGCGGGGAAGGAGCCTGTCCCTTCCTGCTCCTGGGTAGTTACTGGGGATTCAGTCTGTGAGATGCGGGCCTGTTAACAGAAACTCCTGTTTCACTTTGCTCTGTTGTTTGTCCTTTTTCCTTTTTGCCCAATAAATTCCCCATCCCCTCAAAGTGTCCGTGAGCCTAATCTTTCCTCGTTTTGTGACAAGAATCCGGATTTTCCTACAGCATTATGACAAAAATATCATAAATTGAGTGATTAATAAGCGGGATATATTTATTCCTCATAGTTCTGGAGGCTGGGAAGTCCCAGATCCAAAGTCCAGTGTGGTTGGGTTCTAGTAAGGGCACCCTTCTGCCTCATATGTAGAAGAGGAAAACAAACAAGCTCTCTGGGGTCTCTTTTGTAAAAGCACTAATCTCATTCATGAGGGATCTACCCCCATGACCTAATCACCTCTTAAAGGTCCCACATCTTAATCCTATCACATTGATTTCACTAGATGAATTTTGAAGGGACACAAACATTCAGAATACAGCGGTACTTACATTAAGTATATATTAATATCAGCATTATATGTCAATAATATAGAGACATTATTACAGAAGTATATTTAATTGTTGGATTATTCAGCCCAAAGGAATGATTCTGTCTTCCATTTTCTGTTTTATGTTACCAGGTAATAACAGCATCTCATAGTTCAGTTTAAGGAAGTAATACAGAGATAGGCAAATCATCCCTCAGACATGAGCACTCCATGTGAGGGTGTTGTGAGGGCCTAAGAAGAAACACAATCATTTGAGATAATGTTCTATGAAGGGAGGTGGTTGCTGCCCTCATGGATTTAACAGACCTTGTTCATGTGGTTAGTTTCTACCATACCTGAACTGTGGTGTTACTCAAGAGAATTGTCTGAAGCTTATGTTGCACAGGATAGGCAATAACTTCAAGAAGAATAATGAGGCCCAAGATGCACAGTCCTTCGTTGGGGGTCAGAGCCAGCACCCTTGTAGACTGACTGCAAGGCCAGCTCCTAGAGCAAGAGTTCCATATGGACAAGGACAAGCTCTAGCTAGATCAGAACAATTTAATCACAAAACAAGCTTTTTCTTTACTTTTCTTTTCTTTTCTTTTTTTTTTTTTTTTTTTTCTTTCTGAGACGGAGTCTTTCTCTGTTGCCCAGGCTGGAGGGCAATGGCATGATCTCGGCTCACTGCAACCTTCACCTTGCAGATTCAAGCAATTCTCCTGCCTCAGCCTCCCGAGTAGCTGGGATTACAGGTTCACGCCACCACGCCTGGCTAATTTTTTCGTATTTTTAGTAGAGATGGGGTTTCACCATGTTGGTCAGGCTGGTTTTGAACTCCTCACCTCGTGATACGCCTGCCTCAGCCTCCCAAAGTGCTGGGATTACAGGTGTGAGCCACAGCTCCCGGCCACAAGCTTTATTTTCAACTGTCGCTGCAGAGCACAAAGGTCAAGCTAAATATTGACAGATCTCTATCATGGGAAGATTTGGACTTTTGGATTATTATTAGTACTCAACCTTGATGGGCAGCACCAGATTAACTGCTAAAGATTCTACCCATCTTTATCTTGTTAGCCTTTTGCATTTTATCCTGTTTCTTAGCTTTGGCTGTGGGACTGGTAGAGTTAGGTCCTGCTGGAGCAACAACATAAAAGGTGGGAACTAAAATGTTTATGCTAACACCAGGGTAGTGAAAGCTATCCAAACTATGGGGAATTTAATGCCGAAGAAAGGCAAGATCAGGGTGGCGCATCCGGCCGGGAGAGCTGCCTTTATTTGGGCCTCTACCAGCCCAGTTTGGGACATGTATGGGGAATAGCACAGAGATAAAGACACCCTAGGGCTTTGTCAAGGTTTATGAAAGAACAAGCAGTGGCACAGCTAACCTCTAGTGCAAATAAAAATCATACGTTTAAAGAAACTTTAATTCCTGCCTGGTTAAAATGTATGTTATAATGGTTGATGATAAAAATTTTAAGGGGAATAAAAGTGGGTTTGCAGATGTTCTCCAACCAATGGCCCCAAATCTGTTAGAGAATTTCCCAGAAAAAGCAAAGTCCTTCATTCAGATTTAATGCCTGTGGATTCTGAAATTTTTCCTTAAAGATTTGTGTTCTTACCGCTTTTACCAAGAAGAGCAGAAACTCTCCTCCCGTGTTTAGCTGTTAGCCACAATGATTCTGCTTTTCCCCCCTAAAATACAACCTTTTAACTAACTTGAAGCAATGATTCCAAGACTTATAAAACTGATGTGTTAGAAAATTGTATATGTCACAAATTTATAGACTATGTTTGTCATTGGTAATTGAATTTTCTCAGCAACCTTGTGATAATTAACTCATGGGCTATGACCTCATGGTTTTGTCTTTTTTTAACCTACCAATATAAAAAGTGTAAATTTTCTTGCTAGTCAGAAAAATACTTAGACCTTAGGTCTGTTTTTCTTCTATGGACCATGTAAGAAAATAAATATGATGGTCTGTTGCAGAGAGTGTGACTATCTAACAATATGCAATCTTCTTTTCTCTTTAGTAGTAGAATTTTAACTTTATTTAATGAAGCAACTTGCCCAGCTAGGTAGAAATTATTTGTGTTTTCAAAACATTATTGAGGATCAGGGACTATTGTATACTAATATGTCTCTTGACATACAAGAGACTTGCACTGGATTCATTCAACTTTGGAGGCGTTTAAAGAGTTAACATTTATTTCAGTGGATTGTGTATTTTTTAAGGCCTCATAATGCCGGTTAAAAGGCACCAATTTGCCCTGACTTCCAAATGAAATCTGTGGAGCTGAACTAAGCTTAAAATATATACGTGTGTGTGTGTGTGTGTGTGTGTGTGTGTGTGTGTGTGTGTGTATGTATGTATGTAGAGAGAGAATATTGGACATATATGTATGTAAGTAGAGAGAGAATATTGGACTTTAATATTTTTAGTGCTTTACAAGGGACAGGATTTTTATTTGGTGTTTTAATTTCTGTGTGGTAAAATGATAATGGAAGAATGTTCATTGTGTTCAAATTTAAGGAAATGTTTTATCCTAGTGTTTGGAATATGATGGCCTCTTGTGTGCCTGAGGCATCTGTGATTTTTGGCCTGCTGGATATCCATTCACTAATAAAAGTATTCCTGTTTTACCTTATCAAGCCATCCTTCTCCAATTCTCGTGATTGGGAGGGGCTGACTCTACCTCCTGACTTTAGGGCTGAGAGGATACCCAATCTATAGAGTCACAGGGATTATTGTTCCTGGGATAGGCATGTGATATAAGCCTTCAGGTCTTCCTTCTGGTGGATTAGCAAGGTAGAAGTAAGTACAAATCACCGCGATGTTGATTCTCTTTCTAGTGGCACGGAAAAGCCTGCCTAAGAATAAGCCAATACAAAGGGCAGCAGAAGGAAGAGGGGGAACACAACCAAGTCTTGATATCGTACTTTGAAACACATGTCTGAAGCTTCTGCTACATCTGGATTTTCTAATTATGTGAAACAATAAATTCCTTTCCTTGCATAAACCTAGTTTGGGATGGTGTTCTGTTACTTATAATAGAAAGAGTCTGACTAACATGTGGTGCTCACTCTACAACACTCTCTTGTGAACCATGTTGGATCATGTAGCTGAGCGTAAATGGAGAGTCAGAGTAGAATAGAGAGAGAACGTAATCTAGTATTAAATGTGTTTTAATGTTTGATGTCTGTTCTGCCTATTTCAGAGACTTAGTGGGCAAAAACTTAATTATCGACTTCACTAGGCCTCAGAGACTACAAAAACAGATTTTCTCCTAAGAGAGACACCAGTTCCCCGGATGAACCTTAAATTACCTATCATTGGGTATAGATTAAAATAGAATAAGAAACGAGCAGGTACAAAGGAGAGAAGAAAATGTTAGGCTCCCTTCAAGCCATGCTTCTCTCTGCCATTCTTAGCCCTTCTAAGGAAGCAAGAGGTACTAGTTCGATTAGTCAGTGTGCAGAGCAGCTAACCAGGCCACAAGGAGTTTTGGGTGGAGTCACTGTGCCATAACACTGTGCCCATCCATGCCGGCTTTTTATCTCTCTTTCACTTCTTGGATCCATGCAGCTGGATGGGTCAAGTGAGTGAAGGGTCTTCTTGGGACATGGTACTTTCTTCTGCTCTGCTTCTCTTTCTTTGTCCCTCTCCTCCTCATTCTTTCTCAGGCACGCATGAGTGTGCTGTTCTGAAGATATTAGATTCGTAGAATTAGGTGGGTCTTTTTGAGCACTTAGACTGTGAACTTTACCTCAGACTTTACAAGGGTTCTGAACTTAAGGGTCAGGAACTTGCACAGCATTGAATACTGAGGTACTCCGTATCACATTTTGCTATTGTTTTTTATGCGAATAAGAAATAGGGTGTTTATACAATAAGAATGAGGTAAATAAACCTTTTTTCTTTTTATTTTATCTCCCAGGAAGCTACAATCCAAATGTATAGTGTAATTTTTATATATGTGAATAATTCTTCGGTTTCCTCATCTGTATTCTCAAGATTGCACTCAAGGGATCACTGAGCTGTTTTCATCCAGAGGCGTGTCTGGGGAAAAATCCATTACTGTGCTCATTTAGGTTATTGGTGGAATTTATTTTCATGTAACTGTATGATTAAGGGCCCTGGCTTTTTGTCAACTGTCAGTTGGAGGCTGCTCTCAACCTCTGGAGGCTGTCTGCAATTCTGTGCTATATGGTCCTCTTCATGGGTAGCACCAATATTGCTGTTTTCTTCTTCAAGGGCAGCAGTTCCGTCTTTCATACAAATCTGCTAAAAAATAGTTTTATATGACATAATGTGATCATGAAAGTGGCACCCTGTTAACTTTATAATAAAACCTAAGGGATAGATATTATTCTATTATTATCTTTGCTATATTCAAGTAGCTAGAAGCAAGTCACAGGTTCTTCCCACACTCAAGGGGAGGAGACTATGCAGAGTATAGCACCAAATGATGGAGATTATGAGGATCATCTTAGAATCCTGACTACCATAATCAATATTTAGCAAAGTGTGTCTCATTGAAGATTACTTTCATAGGTTCATTATTAAATCTGGCTTCATCAGGAATCTTTTTTTTTTTTTGAGACGGAGTTTCACTCTTGTTTCCCAGGCTGGAGTGCAATGGTGCAATCTTGGCTCTCTGCAACCTCTGCCTCCCGGGTTCAAGCAATTCTCCTGCCTCACCCTCAGGGATTACAGGTATGAGCCACCATGTCCAGCTATTTTTTTTTTTTTTTAATTTTTAGCAGAGACAGGGTTTCACTATGTTGGACAGGCTGGTCTCAAACTTCTGACCTCAGGTGATCTACCCACCTTGGCCTACCAAAGTGTTGGGGTTACAAGCATGAGCCACACACGGCCAAGAATCTTTTTCAAGCAACTGAATCCAAGTGACAGGAGACCAACTCAAACCATCTTAAACGAACAACTTATTTTACTTATTCATAGAACTGATTATACTTTTAAAAGCATTAAAATTCAAGAAAGTCCAGGAACAGTATTAGCCAAATTTTAAACATGCTATATTCATGCGAATGTGCATACTGTAACCTCTGGTTTAATATTCTCAGATGTGAGCAAGCTTACATTTGTGTATAATTAACTGCCTACCTAATACTTGAAACAGCAAAGTATAATAGAGCCTCCCTCATCCAATAGCAGTAAGCAAGATCAGATAAACTTTCATTCTAGGATAGGAAAAAACAGCATAGGGAATCACTTTGTTATATAAACAAAGCTAAACAAACAGTATGGTTATCACATACTCATCCCATAACTATCACTACCTTGTCACTTTATTTCATAAGATATCCAGAAATACCATCCTGCAGAACAAAAGAAAAGACTCTATCAAACTACTTTAACTTAAATCTATCAAATTAGAATATCCTAACAGGCAAGTTGGTCAAGCTCGTAACCAAAGCAGGAAACTGTCATCATCCTTTCCGGGTAGTTATGTGACAATTCACAACTTTGGGCCTCACAAGTCAGACAAATCTACCTTGACAATTTTATATTGCTAACATCTTTCTCATGTTGAGCTCCGATTTCTTAACTTGAAGCTTCCACACTTTGCTCCAAAATTCTCTTAGTTCCTTTGAAACTACATCAGATAAATCTAACCTATCTCCTATAGGAAAGAGCTTCAAATAGGTCACATGTTATACTCTTTCTCCTAATCTTTTCCACATCTACAGGAATCATCTTCCCTAACTCAAATATTCTTCATTCTGCGAATGCTTACTCATCTGATTTTAACCTGTAAGTGTCCAGTGTTCAATAAACAGGTTTGGATTTGTTAGTTTCAGCTTCTGATCCAATATTATAGATTTGAGTTTCATTTTTTAGATCTAAGTCCTAGATTTATTTATTCCTATTGATTTTATCACACTTAGAATGAGAAATCCTCCCACATTTTTTAGTATTTCATTTTAAATACTGCTTTTATCATCAAGTAATTTAGCTACAGCAGCAGTTTTTGCAGCACCCATAGATTTTATTCATCTGTCTTTTTTGTATTTCTAAGCTGTTGATAGCATGCTGAATAAGATAAGCCAATAACCGAGAAACTAGATAAATCATCCCACTAGAAATCTTTCATTCTGGTTAGCAAGGACACATTATTCTTTCCAAGTAAGCTGTTAAAACTTGGAAAGACAAAATCTTGTATTTATGTATTAATCGACTCAACAAATATTTACTAAATGCTTTTTATATTCTAGGTACCCTTCTAAGAATATGGATGCTAAGATGAACAAGATACAAATAATAAGAAAAGCTTTGTTTATGTTTTTTTGTTGTTGTTTGTTTTGAGACGGAGTCTTGCTGTGTCTCCCAGGCTGAAGTGCAATGGCGCCATCTTGGCTCACTGCAACCTCCACTCCACAAGTGCAAACAATTCTCCTGTCTCAGCCTCTCGAGTAGCTGGGACTATAGGCACCCAACACCACGCCCGGCTGATTTTTGTATTTTTAGCAGAGATGGAGTTTCACCATATTGGTCAGGCTGGTCTTGAACTGCTGATCTCAGATGATCCACGTGCCTTGGCCTCCCAAAGTGCTAGAATTACAGGTGTGAGCCACGGCACCTGGCCAAACTTTGCAATATGAAGTAGTTTATTGCTGCTGCCATAGGATAAGCAGAAAATCAAATAAATGACTGCCCCATCACAGCCAGTGCTTTCATCTAGAAATATATAAGACTGCATTTCACTTAGAATCTTATTAGGCTTCACATAATGAAAACTCCACTATAATGGGTTAAACAATTTAAGGCCAGTTTTTGTTTTGTTTTGTTTTACATACAATAAGTATAGTGGAAGTAAGTTGCTAGATTTGTTCATCATATTAATGATAACAAAGATCAGATATTTATGATTAACTTGTAATTTCCATTATAGTCACAAGGCTGCTAGAGCAGTCCTGGTCATTATGTCTGTGTTCAGTGGTGGGAGAATGGATGGGAAAATGAAAGATATCTGTTTCAAGACAATGAACGTTTTCCCCACATCAAAATTTGGTTATGTCTCATTGGTGAGAACCCCGTCTTGTGGCCATGACTGCATAGAGGTATTAAAGAAAAGGGGCAGGGTGTGGTGGCTCACGCCTGTAATCCCAGCACTTTGGGAGGCTGAGGCAGGCAGATCACAAAATCAAGAGATCGAGACTATTCTGACTAACACGGTGAAACCCCGTCTCTACTAAAAATACAAAATTTAGCTGGGCCTGGTGGCACATGCCTGTAGTCCCAGCTACTCAGGAGGCTGAGGCAGGAGAATCACTTGAACCTGGGAGGCAGAGGTTGCAGTGAACAGAGATCACGCCACTGCACTCCAGCCTGGCGACTGAGCAAGACTGTCCAAAAAAAAAAAGGAAGGAAGGAGGGAAGGAAGGAAGGAAGGAAGGAAGGAAGGAAGGAAGGAAGGAAGGAAGGAAGGAAAACAGTTTAAGTAGGGAATGGCTGAGTTTGCTAACAGTGCCTGCCCAATTATAGGAATATGAGGTGTGGCACCCAACTCCACCTGAATAACAGGTAGGGGTTAGAGAATACCTCACAGAGTTGCTGAACTGAAACATGAAAAAATAAATAGAAGTTTTTTACGTGCATTTTAGACAAGAATGAGATAAGTACCATTATCATAGCAGAAAAAGTAACAATATTTACCAATGCAGAAATATCTGAGAGACGATGCTCTGTTCATATAAGCAAATATGACAGAGTGGCAGGGAGGAAGCCTATGTTTTCCTTCTTTCTCATTTTGCATTTGGGATGTTCTTTCAGATTTAATGTCAGTCATGGAGACTGAATTCCCCTTGATCCCAACCCTAGCACATCCTGTGTTGTGGCTGATTTCTCTGTCAGATCTTTTCCCAACTTCTGTCCAATGTTTATGACTTCTCAATCCTGGCATGCTCTCTTCTAATTACTGTATTAAAGCAGGATCTTTATCAACCCCAATTGTTCTCTTGCCTAAAGCCTAAAGTAATCCATTGAAATGGTCAGTTCTAATCATGTTGGACAAAAGGGAGTTTACCACAAACTTTCCAGACTATATTGTGTTTCATTTTCTACTTATTGGATTGGCTTTTGCAATCCCTGAAAGTTGTTTTGATTTCCAGGGGTATATTTGAACTATGCAAAATGGAAATGAGTTATTGACTTGATAACTCACATATTAATATTCCTGCTAGACATAAGCCATATTAACTACATTTCAATTGCTTAGTAGCCACATGTGGCTAATAGCTACTGTATTTCACAATGCTGGTCTAAACTTTTAAAGGGAGTCCCACATGAATGATATGTAAGCTTCCAGGGATTTACCATGGGAATAATTTCTCTTTCCCAACTTTACCTCTTCTTTATTTCTCTAAATTTTCTTTTCTTTCTTTCTCTTTTTTTTTTTTTCAGGGCTTTTCAGTCTTCTGTAGTGCCGTCTCCCTCTTTCCAAAATAATTTTCCCCAGTTTTGCAAATTGTTAAGTCACACATTTGCTCTTGTGTCTTGCATATTATAGCATAGTAATTTTGAATGTTTTCTTCACTGCTATATCTCCAAAGCCTAGAATAGTTCCCAACACAGAGGTAAGAATTAACAAAAACTTTGTTAAATGAATGAATAGATGAATGAATGAATGAAATGCTGAGGAAGAAGCCAAGGATTAAAAATATTTCCAGCTCTGCCAGATTTTGGCACCTATCTGGGGAGAGGAGCGATCCACTGAGTGATGAGTGACGGGGGAGGGACATCCAGGTGATCTAGCTGGAGAAGACCACTTCTTCCTCACAGGGGCATTAAAAATAATCAAATATTCTACACTGCGAGTTTGTTTGCTCTGTAAGATAATCCTATTTCCCTGTTAATTTTCTTCTTGTTGCGTGCAGTGGCTCACGCCTGTAATACCAGCACTTTGGGAGGCCGAGATGGGCGGATCACCTGAGGTCAGGGGTTCAAGAACAGCCTGACCAACATGGAGAAACCCCATCTCTACTAAAAATACAAAAATTAGCCAGGCATGGGGATGCATGCCTGTAATCCCAGCTACTTAGGAGGCTGAGGCAGGAGAATTGCTTGAACCCAGGAGGCAGAGGTTGCGGTGAGCCGAGATTGTGCCATTGTACTCCAGCCTGGGCAACACCAGCAAAACTCCATCTCAAAAAACAAAATTTCATTCTCATTATCAAGAAATGTTGACTCTTTACCTGATACAGATTATATTACAAATCCTCTTTAATTAATTTAAAAACAAAGGGATCCACACCTGATTGCTGATGATTTCCTGAAGTGCTACTATAGAGGCTAAGCTTACCAAATGCATTTAATAACTATATATGTTCAGGCTTCCACCTTCTTTTTCATTTACCAGCTAAGCTCAGTGCCTTAAACATAGTGGTCAATAAACATCTTTGAACAAAGCTGATCACTATCCTAGCCACATAAAGTACAATTTAGATAAAGAGCCCTGCCCCCATGGAGCTTACATTTAAGCCAAAAAATTAAAAGAGAGAAACTCAGTAAACCAGTCACAAAAAATAAGAACAGATATACTCTATTAGAAGGTGATACATTCATTAACAAATATACAGCAAGTAAAAGGGTTTTGGAGGAATGAGTTAAAATTCCCCTACTCCAGCTTTATTGAAGTATACTTGACAAATAAAAATGGTATGTTTAAGAAGTACAATGTGATTTTTTTATATATGCATACATTGTAAAGTAATTAAGGAGGCAATGAATTAAAACATTTTAATTGATGCCACTATGCTCTGATCTCATACAATCTGGAATTACTTTAAAAATAGAAAGACATATTAGTAACAGGCATACATTATTTACACATACAAAATGCAACTAAGCTTATTTTTAACTGAAATTGTATTTGTATAATTTTACTTGGCAATCCTTTAGTTTGGATGTGAATGAATTGCTATAAACTGAAAGGTAATGATAGAGGGCTATACAACTGAGAAAAATATAATCAAGGAAAAGGTTATCGTATGCCTTATTCAATGATATTTAGTTGGAAAAGGATAGAAAAATCATGCCAACAAATTTGGAGGAGTTTAACAAATTGTCACTGCAAATACAGGTCAAGACGAACCAATAATAACAATGAACTAAAGATGGTAAAACTACAAAATAAAATTCAATATGAAAATGAGACATAACATATAGCATCCATATTATAGAGATTCAGAAAATAGCAATGGAGAAATAGAAGAGATATCAAGCTAGAAGTCACAGATACAAATTTGGACTTTTCAGATTGTACATTAAAAATAAGTTATAGGAGCCAGGAGTTACCCAGATGTATCCTCATTCACTCAACATAACCAGATAAAAATGAACTTTTCCGCTACATTGTATTAGCATAGCTGTAAATTAAGTACAACTGATAGAACAAGCAGAATAGTAGAATAAATTATGGTGATCTTTGATCAAGAAGATGCAAATTTGGTCTCATATCTGACACAAAGTGACCCCCTGTATTTGCTGCTGCAAATGAAACAGTTGAACCAAATGTCTAATAAGATCACTTCTAACTATAGAATTAGATGATCCTGGCCCGTCTAAAGATTCTTCCAGATTATTTTAATTAATGGAAATTATTAGTTGGGCTTGGAGATCTAAACCTATACTTTAAACTCATGTAATCCCTATCATAAACCTGAGATTACATAGCTGCTTATTAGCACAAATGACCTTTTATGGAAATATAATTTTTTCTTTCATTTCTGATACTAATCTATTCTGCCCTCTGTTGGAAATGTAATGGTAGAGGACTAAGTGAAAAAAAAAGATGTTTGGTTAGATCTGATACAAACATATATTAGTGGAAATTTTCTTTTCTTTAAATGGAATGAGCAGCAGAGAAATAAATACCCTTAGTCATAATGCCTTAAATAATAGGAAGATGACAATAAATCAATGGGATACACTGATATAAGGACTTTAGTTTTGGATCATCACTACATCATCTTTTCTTAAATTATTACATAATATTTGGACATATTTATGGGGTTCATGTGATATTTAGTTACAAGCATCGAATGTATTATAAAGTTAGAGTTTTTAGGATAGTATCATTTAGCATTTTTTATGTGTTGGGAACATTTCGAGTCCACTGTTTTAGCTATTTCAAAATATATAATAGATTGTTAACTATAGTTGCCTTACTCTGCTATAAAATACTAGAACTTACTTCTTCTATCTGTGTGTTTGTACCCATTACCCGACTTGTCTTCATCTTCCTTCTCCCAACCCACATGCTTTTCTTAGCCTCTATTAGCTATCATTCTGCTTCCTAACTCCATGAGATCAAATATTTTAACTTCCACATATGAGTAAGAACATGCAATGTACCTGGTCTATTTCACTTAACCTAATTGTCTCCAACTCCATCCATGTTCCTGAAAATTACATGATTTTATTCTTTTTTTTTTTATGGCCAAGTAGCATTCCAGTGTGTGCATATACCATATTTTCTTTATCCATTTTATCACTGATGGACACTTAAGTTGTTTCCATTTGTTTCCATATCTTTGCTATTGTGAATAGTGATGCCATAAACATGGGAGTACAGGTATTGCTTTTATGTAATGATTATTTACATTGGATAAGTACCCAATAATGGTATTGTTGAATCACATGGTAGTTCTATCTTTCGTTTTTGAGATATCTCTATGCTGTTTTTAAGAGTGGCTGTACTAATTTACACTCCCTCCAACACTGTATAAGTGTTCCCCTTGCTCTGCATCCTTGCCAGCGTTTGTTGTTTTTTGCCTTTGTGGTTCTGATTTGCATATTCCTGACGATTACTAATGTTGAGAATTGTTTTATATACTTGTTGGCATTTTGTGGGCTTTCTCTTGAGAAATAACTATTCATGTCCTTTGCCCACTTTTTAAAGAGATTATTTGTTTCATTACTGTTGAGTTGAGTTCCTTGGATGTTAGTACCGTCTGATACTTTGCAAATATTTTCTTCCATTCAACATGTTGTCTCTACATTCTGTTGATTGTTTTCTTTGCTGTGCAGTAGCTTTGTAGATTAATATAGTCTTATTTGTCTATTTTTGGTTTTGTCGACTGTGTTTTTGAAATCTTAACCGTAAAATCTTTGCTTAGACTAATGTCCTAAGGTATTTCTTCGGTTTTCTTCTAGTAGTTGTACAGTTTCAGATCTTACATTTAAATTTTAAATCCATCTTTTGTTGATTTCTGTATATGGTGAGAGATAGGAGTCTAGTTTTATTCTTCTGCATGTGGAGTTTTAATTTTCTCAGTATCATTTATTAAAAAGAATGTCCTTTCCCCACTGTATGTTCTTGACTCCTTGTCAAAAATCAGTTATCTGTAAATATGTGGGTGAATTTCTGAATTCTCTATTCTGTTCCATCAGATTATGTGTTTGTTTTTATACCAATACCATGCTGTTTTTGTTACTATATTTTGAAGTCAGGTAGTGTGAGTCCCCCAGCTTTGCTGTTTTTGCTCAGTATTAGATTGGCTATTTGTGCTCTGTTTTTTCCATACAAATTTTAGGGTTATTTCTTCTATTTCTGTATAAAATAATATTAATATCTTAATAAATATTGCATTGAATTCATATATTTGTTCATTGTTGTATAGAAACACTACAGATTTTTGCATGTTGATTTTGTTTCCTGCAACTTTACTGAATTTATCAGTTATAATAGTTCTTTTGGTGGAGTCTTTAGGTTTTCCTACATAGAAGATCATATTATCTGCAAAGAGGAACAATTTGACTTCCTCTTTTCCAATTTGGATGTCTTTTATTTCTTTCTTTTGCCTAATCCCTCTGGCTAGGATTTCCAATACTATGTTGAATATGAGTGGTGAAAGTGGGCCTCCCTATCTTGTTCCAGTGTTTTCTTTTAGGGAATCTATTTGAAGTGTAATTATCTACTCACTTTTTTGCTTCCTCTTCATAGAGGAGGCAAGTATCGGATGCTTCTAGGCGCCCTCCTGAAGCCTCTCCTTCCATCATTAAATTATCTTACCTTTAAAACCGAAATTCAAGAGATCCACTTTCAAGATGATAGTGTGACGACCTCTAAGGATGTATGCCCCAGTGAAATATGAAAAGCTGAGGAAAACTATTGAAAAGAAAGGAAAAGAAGACAACCAACCACCTAAAGTCTCCCGCAATAGTTCTACAAGTGTTTAGCAAAGGAAGAAACATTTATTCAATAAAATAAGATATGAATGTGTGGTATCTGAATCACAATCCATTTCCTCTCTCTTGCCGACTCCAGCTCAGTTTGACAGAATTTTCATTTAGAATGCATGAGGCCAATAGATAAGGCTTCTTCTTCCCTCAGCTTTCAAGAAAATCTGACCTTATTGCACCATGAGAGAAAGCTTCTGGCACTTCTCATTTCCTCCAACTTCAAGATGAAGTGAAAATCTTGGTGAGTATGGCTGGGAGTTCAGGGACTACCTGCTTCCATCCTGCCCCTATTTATAGAATGGCAACTGTATCCCATATGGGGAAAGCTGGGAATACTTGAATCAAGATTGCTGTAATCTCAACTTGCTCATAGCAAAGAGTTTCCATGACGAGAGAGGCAAACCGAGAACAGTAGACGCTGCTGTGGTATGCTGTGCCCAGAATAGTGGCTCAGAAAGTTTGTCCACAGGGAGAAGCAGTGATAAAAAAGAGAGCTCTGGTGCTCCCTCTAAATAAATGATTTTATTTGAAACAGAGTATGGGGAAGTTTAAGGATGAGGGCATATCTATAAATAGTAGCTCCTCTTAATTGACAGCAACACTCTAAACCATAGGCCAGCTGGTTAAACAAAGAAAACCAGGAAAAGAGACACCTAAGATGAACTCTGCTAAGGTTTTTGAAAAAAATTCTCAAAGACAGGCTTCAAAATAATCCTGCATAAGACACAAATTTTTTTTCTTTTTTTTTTTTTGAGATGGAGTCTCACTCTGTCACATAGGCTGGAGTGCAGTGGTGTGATCTTGGCTCACTGCAACCTCTGCCTCCCGGGTTCAAGCAATTCTCCTGCCTCAGCCTCCTGAGTAGCTGGGACTACAGGTGTGTGCCACCACACCCAACTAATTTTTGTATTTTTAGTTGAGATGGGTTTCACCATGTTGGTCAGGCTGGTCTCGAACTCCTGACCTCAGGTGATCCGCCCACCTCAGCCTCCCAAGTGCTGGAATTACAGGCGTGTGACACCATGCCCAGCCCAAGGCACCAAATTTAATCAGATCAGACTGCTGAGCAATTTGTGTTTCAGGACTTTGTCAAAACCAGTAGAGCTGGTAATTAGGGAAGTGCTATGGGTAGAGTCTAATACCAAATGAAGCATACACCTTACCAGAGATACCATGGAAAGAGTCAAAGAGACCCCTGCTAAAATAACTGCTATAACTGTGAACCCAGGGTGACACAGAGGAAAAGCATCCATTTTCAAGCTGAGGAGAGAGGCAATACCTCAAAAGAAACCAAACTTGCCAACACTTTGGTTTTAGATTTCTAGCCTCCAGAAGTTTAAGAAAATAAATTTCTGTTTGTTCAGCTATCTACTTTGTGACATTTTACTGTGGAAGACCTTACAAACTAATATAAATAGTCACAAAATTGTTTTTATACTTACGAGGAAATAAAAAATTACATTTATTATTATTACTATTATTTGAGACAGAGTCTCTCTCTGTTGCCGAGGTTGGAGTGCAGTGGCGCAATCTTGGCTGGCTGCAACCTCCTCCTCCTGGGTTCAAGTGATTGTTGTGCCTCAGCCTTCCCAAGTAGCTGGGACTACAGTCATGCATCACCATGCCCAGCTAATTTTTTTTCTTTTATTTTACTTTAAGATCTGGGGTACATATGCAGAACGTGCAGGTTTGTTACACCATGTGCCACAGTGTTTTGCTACCCAGCTAATTTTTTGTATTTTTAGTAGAGACAGGGTTTCACCATGTTGGCCAGGCTTACTCCTGAACTCAAGCGATCCACCTACCTCTGCCTCCCAAAATGCTGGGATTACAGGTGTGAGCCACTGTGCCCAGCCAAAAAATTACATTTAAAAAGAAACAACCAATGTATTAATAGACAGATAATGAGCTACAAAGAGAAATACTGGAAACGAAGTAGTAGTCATTGAAATTAAAAAATCTACTGGATGAAATTTCTAGACTGGACACAATCATAAAGAGAATTAGTGAAACTGGATATTTATTTTGAATAATTCACTCAGATTATAACACAACAAGATGAAGAGAAGAAAAATGTAAATATGTAGGAAAGCTAATAAACAAATTTAGCCAAGGTGCTGGTTGTAAGATCGACACATATATATCAGTTGTGATTCTGTATATATCTATCCATAGATGATGTGACCTTATATACAGAAACTTGTAAAACATCTACAAAATAAGAGTCTCTTCAACAACAAATTGTTATGGGACAATTGCATCTTCATAGGCAAAAGAATGAAGTTGGACCCCCACTGCACAGCATAGACAAAAATGAACTCAAAATGGATCATGACCTAAATATGGCAATTAAAACCATAAAACTCTTAGACAAAAGGATAGAGGTAAAACAATCATCAACAGAATAAAAATACAATCCACAGAATGCGAAAAAAATATTTGCAAACTATGCATCTGACTAATGTCTAACGATCCAAAATCTATAAGGAACTTAAGAAGATTTACAAGTGAAAAACAAACAACAACATTAAATAGTGGACAAAGAAACACGAACAAACACTTTTCAAAAGAAGACACATATGCAGTTAATAAGTATGTGAAAAAATGCTCAAAATCAGTACTCATTAAAGAAATACAAATCAAAACCACAATGATAAACTCTCACAACAGTTAAAATGGCTATCATTAAAAAGAAAAAAATAAAATAAGGGATGCTGCCGACGTGGAGAAAGGGAAGGCTTATACACTGTTTGTGGGAATGTAAATTGGTTCAGCCATTGTGAAAAGCAGTTTGGTGATTTCTCAAAGAACTTAAAACAGAATTGCCATTTAACCGAGAAATATTATTACTGGGTATATACCCAAAGAAATATAAATTCTTCTACCATAAATTAACGTGCTTGATCAGGGGGTGGTGGGCGGGAGGATTGCCTGAGCTCAAGAGTTCAAGACCTGGTTGGGCAATACAGTGAAACCCCAACTATACTAAAATAAAATAAAATAATAATAATAAAAAAAAGCCCAGTGTGGTGGTGTGTGCCTGTAGTCCCAGTTATTTGGCAGGAAAATTGCTCAAAACCAGGAGGTGGAGTTTGCAGTGACCCAAGATCATGCTACTGCACTCCAGCCTGGGCGACAGAGCGAGACTCTGTCTCAAAACAAACAAACAAAAATTCACATACATGCACATGCTCATCACAGCACTATTCACAATAGCAAATACATGGACTCAACCTAAATTCTCATCAATGGTAGACTGGACAAGAAAATGTCGTACATATATCCTACGGGATACTATGTAAAAAGAATGAGATCATTTCCTTTACAGCAACGTGGATGGAGCCGGAGGCTATTATTCAAAGCAAACTAATGCAGGAGCACAAAACCAAATACCACATGTTCTCATTTATAAGTGGGCGCTCAACATTGAGTACATATGGACACAAAGAAGGGAACAACAGACACTGGGGCCTACTTGAGGGTTGAGGGTGAGAAGAGGATGAGCATCAAAAACTACTTACCAAGTACAATGCTTGGTGATGAAATAATCTGTACACCAAACCCCTGTGACATCCCATTTACCCACATAACAAACTGTACATGTACCCCTAAGCTAAAATAAAAGTTAAAAAAAAAGGGAAAAGACAACCTACAATATAGAAGAAAGTGTTTGCAAATCATATATCTGATATGTGTCTAAATTCCAGAATTTAGAAATCCTATATCTGATATGTACTTAGATTCCAGAATACTACAACTCTACAACAAACAGACAAACAATCCAATTAAAAACAGTCAGGGTTGAACAGACATTTCTACAAAGAAGAAACATAAATGTCCAATAAGCACATGAAGATGCTCAACATCGTTAGTTATTAGGAAAATGCAAATCAAAACCAAAATGTGAACAATTTTACACCTCCATGAATGCCAGCATTCATTGCAGCACTTTCACAATAGCCCAAAGGCACAAGCAACCCAAATTGACAGATGAATGGATAAATCAAATGTGGCGTATGTGTGGAATGAAATGTAATTAGCCATAAAGAGCAATGAAATTCTAATACAGCCTACAACATAGATAAACTTTGATAACATTTTGCTAAGTGAAATAAGCCAGATGCAAAAGGACAACTATTGTATGATTCCATGTATGAAATATCTAAAATGGTCAAATTCAAAGAGAGAGAAAGTAGATACGAAGTGACCAGGAGCTGGGGATAGGTATCATGATGAGTTATTTCTTAATGGGTGGAGTTTCTGCTTGGGGTGATAAACATGTTATGAAAATAGATAGAAGTAATGATTACACAACATTGTGAATATAATAACGCCACTGAATTGTGAATCTAAAAATTGCTGAAATGGCAAATTTTATTTTATGTATATCTTACCATAGTAAAAAGACAGTTTATAAATGTGGACCTAAAGGACAGCAGAAATGTGGAAGGAAGAGGAGAGAGTACACTGAAGAGTAAGAATATTTTTATTCAGGGAGGATAGAGATGTTGAACAAATTTTGGCATTGCCAGAAAATATTTGTGTAGGAATGTCTGTTCAAATTGTACAGTTAATTACTAAAAGAACAGAAATATATTTTCTAGTTTCAAGATGAGAAGAGAAAGAAGAACAGAAAACAACATTTAAAAAGTCTCTGGAGATTACCAAAGACTGATGACAGGTCAAGGAGACTGCAAGTTGGCTGTGACTTAGGAAGTGAGACAGGGTCTTGAGAGTCACTTCTGATCTTCTGTACCCTGCTATGTAGAACAGAGGACTGGATACCCGAAAACTATTTTGCCTAGAAATTTCTTTGCCAACTGCTAGCTTCTGTTAGACTCTCACAATGGGAGGCACTGGCAAGTGATTGGAAGGTAGAAGGAAGGAAAAAGCTAAAATCCTGCTGCATTCGTCCATTTTTATGCGGCTGATAAAGACATACCCGAGACTGGGTAATTTACAAAGAAAAAGAGGTTTAATGGACTCAGTTCTACATGGCTGGAGAGATCTCACAATCATGGTGGAAGAGCAAGTGACATCTTACATGACGACAGGCAAGAAAGAATGAGAGCCAAGCGAAAGGGGAAACCGCCTGTAAAATCATCAGATCTCGCGAGACTTATTCACTACCAAGAGAACGGTATGGGGGAAACTGCCCCACGATTCAACTATCTCCCACTGCGTCCCTCCCTCCCACAACACGTGGAAATTATGGGAGCTACAATTCAATATGACCTTTGGGTGGGGACAGCCAAACAATATCACTCACACTCAAAAGTTTTCGGTGGTGGGGGATGGGAGTGCTAATACAGTGACTCCTTCAGCAGCAGTCACAAAAAGTGATGTAGAGCACTAGGTTCCTGTGGCATGTTTCCAGCAGCAGCACAGGTTTTGTGGGTCATAGCAAAGCAGCAGTAGCAGCAGTTCTGGCAGTACAGTGTCCTTCCTCTATCTGTCTCAGCTCTCCATCTCCTGTGGCATCTGCGGGTAGCTTTGGGCCCCAAGGTTCCCACACTGTCAGGAAAATAGGCCAGAGATTTCTGCAAGGCAGCTTCAGCAGTGGTTCCAAACAGCAGTAGCAGCAATGGGGCTCCACCAGCTCCAGGTGGGCGGGGACCGTGGCTGTAGGTGACACTGTATCCCTTCTGCTCCTCTGGCCTTGGATGGTGGTGGCTTCCTGCAGATACCAATCAAGGAAGTTAATTTTTCTCTTCTGGCTATTCCAGGCCTTCTGACCCTTTTGCAACTATTCCCTGTATTAAATTTCCTCCAATTGAAATGCCAGTTGAAGCTTCTATTACCTTAACTAAACAGTGATACATGATGGAGGACAGTACTTCAGAAACCAAACTCGTTTTCCCTTTATCTTTATTTCCACACTCACTTGTATTTAATATAGTTTAGTATTATTTATTTTTGATATACATATAGAATACATTCTCTCATTGATTTCATATATGATATAAAATGCAAAAATATTGCATGATAAAATATATCTTAAATCAAAATAAGAATATAAATCAAGAAAGAATAAATTTGTATTTCATAGTTTGATATATTAAAGTATACAATCTTCTTGGGAATTAATTCATGGTGCATAAATAATAACATGACTTAAATCAAGGTAAGAGTCACAAGATAAGTTAACACATTTATCTTTCTCTTGACAAGTCTTTTTTGGCATATATAAAGAAAAAATTATAATTATACTTTAGAAAATCTCTTCTAATATTGTTCACTGGGTTCCAAGTTAAACATTGTAATATTTTCATGACTTGTCACAATGAACCCATGAATAGGTGTTACATTTCCTGATTATGTTTGAACTATGATAGTATATTTCTCCGATGAGTTGCAATGAATCAGGATGTGATTCATTAAGCGTGCTTATGAGTTGCTCACATAATTACAAAGAGAAACCATCCACCTGAAAACGAAAACACACATTTAGGCATAGGAGAAAAGCTTAACTTACATGAATATTAGCTCCAGTGAAAGATGGGATACACCAAGAGAGAAATATACTTGGTGGACACAGCATTATGAAAGAGGATGTGCCTCCCTAGTTTTGTGTATTTCTGTGCACTCTCATAGCTAAGTTCTCCACATCCAGAAATAATAGATGATGGTATCAGAGAGGTCTTTAATCTAGGATTTCCAAGTATGACTAAAAGATTTGTTGAGAATGGTTGAGACTTCAAACAGAATTGGAACTGTATATTTTACTACACATTAAATTTTAGGCACTAATAAATATATTTATACATATATAGATGTTTCAAAATGGAATTTCTGTTTTTTGCTTCTTTATATGTGATCCTCCCCTTCAGGATCAGTGCAGATTGCTTTAAGTGGTGCAGCATAGCAGAGTGTAGACTCTGGCTTCATTGCCTGGTTTCATCACTAGCTGTGTGGTCCTGCGTGAGTTATTTAATCTCCCTGTATCTCAGTATCCTCATTTGTTCAATGTTGTGAGTGTAAAATGAATAATACATGCAAGTACTCAGCAAGATGTCTACAGCAGTTGCAGACTCCTTCCAAGCGGCACATTACCACATTAAGATTGTTATAGCTGAAATGCAAAGAGAACAAAAGAGTCAAAGTCAACTCCTCACCCTTTAAAATAGGCTCTTGAAGTCCATTTCTTAGATTTTATTATTAAAATCTGGGCTTTCAGTCGCAAAGGACAAACACTTGGAAACAGTTTTCTAATTTCCAGATTTTTCCCTTTAAACATCAGGAACAAAAGTATAGAGAATTGAACATGACATTTTTACTATAAACTATAAAATAGGAAGGATAGCTTAGGGAAAATTTCCTGCCAAACAGGGATTAGATAAAAGCTTTCCTCAGCTAGCAGAAAGCACTGGAACAAGGAAACGGTTCAGGCTTCAGTGAGAAGCTCACTCCCACGTCTTCGGTAATTTCAGGGAGAAGAGGTGTGTTCTCTGTTCCCTTCTGGGAGGCAAAGCTTCATAATGCTCTCCAAATGGGATGCCCAACGGGGTTTATCCAAAGGTTTTGGATTTTTCAGGCAGAAAGAGGGCTTGAGATAGTGTCTTCTCCTACATCTCAGAGTTCTGAAAAACCTGGTGTAAAGAAAATCAAGAAATTACTTCGTGCCTTAATGGATCACATGGATTTGCAAAGAAAGTTGTTAAATCATAGGAGACCTAGGACTTAGATGAGCAAATACAATGTGTAGACATCAAGGCTATGCTAGGGGCTTTGGGTACCAGCAAGGATGCTTGTAAGTGTGCAAAAGCAAGATAGGACCACTTTACATCAAATGTGGATACAGAAAGAACCAAGATGGCCACAAAAGACTCATTGGAAGAGTGATACAGTCCATTGGAACCTGAGGAGAGCCCTTGTAAAATACATTCCTGCAAGGCCTCTGTTGTAATACTCTGCTAGCAATTTTTTACTCTCAAGAACTTTCTCATGGAGGAGTAAGGCAAGAGGCACGCATATGAGAAACATGTACATGTATTGTTGCTAAAGAGTTTGAAAAATGACTTGTCTGAGTTTTGTATCTCTATTAACAGAATAATTACCTCAAAGAAATCTTTTCCAACCAGATGTGACTGAGTTACCTGGAGAAGCCTGCATTACGTTTTTAAAAGAAGGCTCAGAGAATAAGTTGAATGCAGTAGGGAGAAATATGGTAATTGTATATCTGCACATGTGAATCATAATGGACAATTTCAAACCTTCTATGAATAAAAGTTTTACAAATACTTCGCAACATCTACTTCTAAGCCTTCTACTCTAAGACTTGCATATGTGAAGGAAAGAAAGGGATCCTCTCCTGGGGTGCTTCTCTTCTACATGCATTCTCTCTGCTCTCCTTTCCACAGTTTCCACCCCCTCAAGCTTTGTAAGGATGAGACATACATTCACTTCAAAAATATTCTAAATTCCTAGTTATCACATTTGCAACTCAATGCTGCCTTCCTGCCTGCATGATGTTTCTATTTGTGCTGTTAATCTCAGTTATGTTCTCTTATCCTTGCTTTTTAGCCATCCTGATGATTTCTGTGATTCTCCTAGTTTCCGCAGCTCTCTTTATCACGTAGGCATCTTTAATTTAACATTTTCCTCGTCTGCTTCTGTATTTGTCCTGCTGCACGATCAGCATTCTGGATGATGCATCAGTAGGAGGGTCATTGTAAATCACCTTTGGCAAGCCGAGTCACTTTGTGCTTAGAGTTGAGCTGAAGAGCGATTCCTCATTCCAAAGCAAGGCAGCATTTCCTTTTTAACGATAAATGTTCCCTTGCCAGCAAGCTAGAAGATGGTATCTTTTAAACATTTCCCATCTATAATAATATTGCATAGGCAGCAAGAATTCTGTATGTTCCCAACTAAAGACATATTATAGAAATAATTATTTGTTTTCAATGATGATACTTTTATGAAGATTGAAAATGACATTTTCTCGTGTTGTTTGTACTTTAGGCAATTATCCTATAACCAAACATCTATTACTTGTTATTGTATTCCATTTTCAACAGGTTTGAGTGAATTTGAAATGTATGGACCATAGGTCACTGAAAAGGTTAATTTTCCTTCTTGAGGAAAGATCATCACCAAAGAACCAAATTTGAGTTTCACATGCCAATTTTGATTACCTTTCTATAAGTAGTTAGAATGCTATTTTTTAAGCTTCAGAGAAATGAATGACTAGAACTGCAGGAAGTATTTAATTGAGTATTGATTTAAAGCCAAGCTGTTGTTTGGCTGAAGCATTGCATTATAATTAATGGACATTAACCAGACTTTAATTTTTCTACACCATATTTGATTTTCAAGTGTTGTAATAGCAACCTTCAAACAATCTATAGAGCAAGCCTTGGACTATTCCTATCAAATTTTTAAAGTTTTGACTGAATTTTTAACATACTCTAAAGACTTCTGGCTTTTGATAGTAACTTCAAAGTTTGCTGCATTGTGAAAACTGTACACTTAAGATTAAATTCTCCCATTGACATATTGTCAATTAGTCAATAAATTCATTCAGCTTAATACAGGGTAATATTATCAGTGGCAGGGTTTGCTGAGGAGGACTGTGTCTTCTTTCCCTGCAGTTCTGTAGAAGAATAAATTCTCATTTGTTTGGAATGGCACAGCTAAATGCATACTTGAAAGGCAGAAGATGGGGCGAAATTCCTTTCAAAGACTAATCCATAATAACATTCAATAACTGATTAGTCTCTGTAGAATGAAAGAAATATATGAGTTTGTAATTTTTAAAATAGCTGTCTGGCCACTGTTTGATTTGGTATATTACTTTAAATTTAAGCCTTGCTATGTTTAAGATGATGACTTAAAATTTTATGTTTGAGGATTCCATTAAATACTTATCAAGATGCACAGCATCGTTAAGATCTGTAAGGATACAAAAATGAACAAAACATGCATGTTTCATGTAACATGTGGATTACACCCTACTTTGAACACACCGCTACAGAAATAACTAAACCACAAGGCAATATATGCTGTGTATAATAAATAATGTACTAATTAAATCTTTTTATATAACTTTCTAAAATTAATAATCACTTCTTTCTTTTCTAATATAAATTTTATTCTGTATATTTAAGGTATACCACAGGGGTCCCCAACCCCTGAGCCATGGACAGGTTGCTTATCTGTGGCCTGTCAGTAACAGGGCCGCACAGCAGGAGATGAGAAGCAAGTGAGCATTACTGCCTGAGCTCGGCCTCCTGTCAGATCATCAGCAACGCAGAGTCTCAGAAGGCAAACCCTATTGTGAACTGCCTCTGTGAGGGATCTAGGTTGAGTGTTCCTTATGAGAAGCTAACTAAGGCCTGATGATCGGAGGTGGAACAATTTCATCCCAAAACTATCCTCCCACCTCACCCCATGTCTGCAGAAAAACAGTCTTCCAGGAAACTGGTCCCTGGTGCCAAAAAGATTGAGGACTGCTGGTATACAACATGATTTTATAAGATAAATATATTAATCTTATAAAATATATATGTGTGTATATATATAATCTATACATACATACACACATTTACATATATAGTGACCATTATATACATAAATATATATGTAAATTTACATTTATATATAAAATGGTCACTATAGTGGAACAAATTTTCTTTTTTTTGAGACGGAGTTTCGCTCTTGTTGCCCAGGATAAAGTGCAATGGTGCGATCTCAGCTCACTGCAACCTCTGCCTCCTGGGTTCAAGCAATTCTCCTGCCTCAGTCTCCAAGTAGCTGGGATTACAGGCGCGTACCATGCCCAGCTAATTTTTGTATTTTTAGTAGAGACGGGATTTCACCACGTTGACCAGGATGGTCTCAATCTCTTGACCTTGTGATCCGCCCGCCTCAGCCTCCCAAAGTGCTGGGATTACAGGCGTGAGCCACCGTGCCTGGCTGGAACAAATTTATATATGTATCATCTCACATAGTTACCCACTTTCCCCTCACTGTGGTAAGAACAGTCATTGAGTAAAAATCCTGAATACAATTCACTATTATTAACTGTAGTCCTCGTCAGATCTTTTGATTTTTTCCTACTACATATTTGCTACTTTGCATCCTCTGACCTGTATCTTCCCATTTCCTCTTTCCTCTGACCCCCATAGCACTGTTTTATTCGCTAGTTCTATATGCTTTATGTATGTAGGTATGTATGTATGTATTTATTTATTTTAGATTCCACATGCAAGATCCTGTAATAGTTTTCTGTCTGTATCTGGCTTGTTTTACTTAGCCTAATGTCTTCTAGATCTATTCACGTTGTGGCAAATGACAAGACGTTTCAGTCTTTAAGGTTGAGTGTGAGAGTGCATGTGTGTGTGTGTGTGTGTGTGATTCATTGTCCTAGTTACAAGTGTTTACCTTTCTTCCCAGTTGTTATTATAGCCAAATATCCTTAATTTCAAGTCTTATCAATGTTACCTAATAGTTGTTAACAAAAGATTCTGTGGTGTAAGTTTGATTCTCTTCAATCTCATTTTGCTATCCTAACATGAGACTAGCTGCTTGTTTCTGCTGTGTGAGACCAGCTGCTTGTCTGGGAATTTGTTGTAATCCCCACAGCAATTTCAAGTCTGGCAACTGGTGCTCCCTTTTTAAGTGTGGAACAGCTACTTTGTGTCAGCTCCCGGGAGAGATAACACATTGGGGGAAAAGCAGTGGAACACTTGCATGAAGGATTATACCGGATGAATTTAAAAACACTTCAATGGATTCAAGACTCCAGTACGTTTTATCGATCGTGGAGCTTGGAGCATAGTTGGTTGAATCTCTTAGGAAGTAGATGTTCAGGATTAACCATGCGGTGTTTAGATACGAGTCACTGAGTGACCTTTAATTTACTCTGCATCTTCAAAATCAGGTGGTGTGCAGAAAAATGAGGCAGTAGATTGTAGATTTATTTCCATTTGAGATCAACTAAGTCATCTGCTGGTAAAATAGCATAAAAATTTTGCATGCTTATATATAGAACTTATATAACTATATTGATTTTGGTCACTGATCAGTACATTTTAGGTGGAGTACCTATGTGGGGATATGTATGAACTGATTGAAAAGGGTATTCATCTCTTCGTGAATGCTTTTCATTTGTAACGAAGTCTGAATGGTATTTAACATTTGGAGAATTTTCAGTTCACTTAGAGAATTGGGCTTTTTCCTCTTTGCATGCTGTTGTTAATTCACTTGCACTCTATTCAAAACCTTTTTGAGTATGTGAGTTTATGTGACTCAACTTGGCATTTCAGTAATGTTATAGGAAAAACATTTTATCAAATACTAATTACCAGCATATTAGCCTTTTATTTTGGTATTGAAATATTTTCACTGTGAACACAAAGAACTACTAAAAATATATTAATAGCTATATTGTAGTAGTGGAGGAATTCTGGACTCTGACCTTCTTTCTGTATTACTGAGTTAGTGATTGGGAAGCAAATTATCAAGATACGTGCTATTACAGACTATACATGGCTTCCTCTGAGAAAGGAGGTGGGCACATAGGCCTAAAAGTGCTAATGGATTATTTACTCACCACTTAGGATGCATTCTGGGTAAATGAAGTAAAGGGTGGGGTATCCTATTCAATATATGAATAGATAAGTGAATGAATAACAAAATTAAAAAAATAGCCAGTACTATCATTGATCACCATGATTAAGTTGTATTTTCTGTTACCCACCTGTGTTTTCTCAGTTTTTATAGCAGAATGAGAAAACATAACCAAGCGTATACATCTAAGTAACAATAGCAATGGTGTCAAAAAGAGTGCCTGAATACTTAAGGTGGGGGTCCTGGACATGCAAACCCAAGCCTCCTCTTTAATGTGGTCAGGAATCTGCAGTGATTGAGAGCACAGACTACGTCTAAAATTCCACCTAACCAAAGTTACCTATAGGTAAGTAACTGAAGCTCACTATCCTTCAATTTCCTCATCTATATAAAGCGCATAATAATTGTCCCTATTCCATAGGAATGACTTGGATACTAAATATGATAATAGATGCAAAATATTTAAGAGTCTTTGGCAAATCTGAAGTATCAGCAATCATTATTATAATAATATTCCTTCTACAGAATTTTGAATGTTTTGTCCATTTTTGTTTGTAGCTTTTAGAATTTGCCTTTCTGTAAGTGATGTTCTGCATTTGTATCTCTGATCACTGGTGTGATATGCTGTTCGTGTTACTCTGACAGTCATGCTGACCTGAACCACACTGCTGTCCTCTGGGGGTCCAACCCTGGTGTCGTTCTCCCTTTCCCTGTGTGGTCTTTGTCATTCTTCCTCTCTGAAATTTCTAGTAGAGGGAAAGAAAGGCTGTTCCTATCCATTCTCGAGGTAAGTCTGGCTTTCTCCATTTCTTGATATTAAAACAATGCTTATAGTCCTGCCCTTTCTCTTGTATCCACAGAGATTTCCTAGGAACTAATTGGGAAACAATAAATGTGGGTGCTTAGGATGCTGTACTCTCAAATGCCTCTCACTCTGCTAGCAGTCATCCAGAGGCCCAGACCAGAGCTCAGCCTCTCTCTCCTACTTCTGGTGTCTTTGCTGATCACTAAAGCAACACTTTAAAGTTAGCTGAATATCATCCCCAAATCTCTAATTTGATATTTCTAATTTTGATGCTATAAACACCAAATGGTACTTCAAAAATCTCTCTCATTTCTCTAAAGCTGCTACCTGCTGCTTCTAGGAGGCCAAGTAGAAATGTGTGCAGAATGAATGCAAAGGCAGACAAGTGGGTACAGCAGGGCTATGCAAATGAAGAAGTCTCAAAGCCAAAGCAAATCACTAGGACTCTATTGTGTTACAAATAGGTATAACAGTGTTAAGGGAAACAATTTGACAATCTGAGACATGTTTTACATGATGATTTTGTTTAACTGAAACCTGTTTCTTTGAGCCCTGAAGTTAGAAATGGTTTAGAAGAATGTCATACTGAAATAGGGACGATGCCCAGCTGCTGTGGCTTCTTCTGTCCATCTGCTCCTCTCGACGTCCGCTGCTGGTGTCTCTGCCTGCTAGGGTCTCACGGGTTTTCATAGGCACAGGATGGGGGCATGGCAGGCCAGAGTGGTCTTGGGAAACACAACACTTCCAGGGCAAAAGCAGGAGTGCTTGTCCTCACCTAGGTCCGTGGGCACAGGCCTGGGGGTGGAGCTTAGCCAGGGACCACGCTCTTCTCTTTCCAGCACTTCCCTGCTCCCCTCCTGTATCAATACTATAAAGAAATTATAATAATTTTCCTTTACACATACATTTTATGTCTCTATAGAAGACTTGTGTTTTTGACTATTCATGAGTCATTTTGAAGAGGCTAAGTGTAAATCTAGTTAGTGACCAGACAGGGGAAAATGTTGCTTATTTTTTAAAATAAAAATCTAATGGAGTAAATTAAGAGGACAATTCATTACTCTCCATGAGAGATTTCAGAAGAACATTGTCACCATTCAGCAGAATTGCTTTCAGCATTGTTAAAGAATATGTGAAAGAATGAAATTCACAGATAGAAATGATACAAAGTAAAAGTATGTCCTGAAAACGACAATATTTCTTGTTCTTAAAAGGGATATGAGAATATGAAATAAAGTGATGACTTTTAAAGCAGATGTACAACACTGTGTCTGCCATTCTGTTGGTATAAATCATAAAAATGCTCCATAATGTAAATGCTTAGGATACTTCTATTGAGTTACTGCAACTATAGTAACGTGAGATGAAAGAAAGGCACCCATGTATGTGCTAATTAAGAAATGGCAACACACTGTAACTACTGCACAAACCATAAAATATTCAGTTCATGTTTGTTGAGAATCCGGAGAGGTTCTGTTTTAGCTTTATAGGTGCAATTTGGCTGGAAAAGAGGTGTACATGAAGCAGATTGTTAAATGCTCTTTTACCATTACTTGCTGTTTAACAAGGTACTCCAGTGTGATGAAAGGGAAAGACAACTTGGACTTGAAACACTCCTTTAAATCACTTTTATGAGTTTCAAGAAGGATATTGACCCCTCCTCTCCAAAAAGCGTCTTTGCTTTGCAAATCACTTTGATGAGTATAAAGTCTGTTCTATAGGTATTGATCAAGGTGATGTGGCTAAATCGTTGAAATGGTTGGCTGTAAGTTTGGTAGTGCCTGTTTTTTTTATCTGCATGTTACATTCAGAATGAAAGATTGTAATGACACTCTTAACTCATTTCTTAATTGGTCTTAAAAGTATCCCACCAAATTGTTGTTCTTTCTACAACTAGGCATGAGGCTACGTAATGATACATAACTGAGAATGTTATTTCCATTATCAAGTGTTAGTTAATTGAAATGATCTGACAAACAATACTATACATTTTCTTGTTTGTTTTATTTTGAATGCCAAATTTGTTTTATTTATTATTTAGAATGTCAATATTTTCAGTCTTTGAACCAGACTTATGTTTTAAAATTTTTGGACCTATGAACCTTACATTTTCTAAGTAGTGTGCCTGAATTACTTCTGCTTCTATAACTTTGTAGATAATAAAATTTACTTCTTAATGTCTTCACATTCATGCTGATCACATAGGCTCTCTTGCTCTCAAGTTGGTAATGAGATATTGAAAGTGGGTCAGAGCACTATGCTGATAATTGCCATTTTGGGAACTCCACACCTCTTCACCCACTGGCCACTCCCTTTTTAGTCTAAGTCTTATAATGATCTGGGCAATTTTAGCCGAGTGCTAATGACCCTATGGATCAATTGCTTTAACTTGGTTTCCTCACTACAGCAGGGATCTTTGTCCTAGTAAAATTATGGGCCTAAGATTGCCTTTATGATGTTGAAAGTTTTGCACAAAATTAGTGCTCTGGCTAAAAAAAGTTTCTGAAGGCATGCAGGTGGAAGCATTTTATATGAGAGAAGAGCTTATTTTGTGTCCTAATGATAGAGGCAGGAGACAGCCAAATGCTGCCCAGGTCACTGTGCACAGGCGGCTTGCCTAAATATGCCCATGGTGAAAAATTCTGTCCCTTAACGTATGTGCAGTAACGGAAATAAGTCAATGTGGAGTGGCTCAGACTATGGACCCACATGCGCACTGGGAGAATGGGGGTGGAGCCACCAGGAATTCACACCTTATGCAGGGGAGGAGCCGGGCCTCTTCAGCTCCTGTATGATGTCCTGATATTCAAGTTTTGTGAGGTGCAAAACCTGCATGCAGGACTCCTCTTTTTGTTGAGAGTTTTCCTTTTCACTTGATAAATTCCATGCTTCCTCATCTTTCAATGTGTCCATGTGCCTAAATTTTCTGGTCATGAGATAAGAACTCAGATTCTAGCTGAACTAAGGAGAGAAAAATCCTGCATCATGAATTATAAATTTGCTATTAGAATTTATCAAGGCTGGAAAAGGCATATAGTTTCAGCTCTTCACTTGAAAGAATCCAGGTGTACTCAAGGTGACTAGAAATATATCTAGAGTCCAGAGTGTAAACATTCTTTTGCTCTTCCTTTCAGATCACATTTAGTCAGTGCAGAGACTATTTTGAAGTAGTGCTAGAAGTATCTTTTTTTTTGACTCTGTCCTTGTTCCTTTTTTATGTCTCCCTTCCTGAGGTGTCTGTTTCATCCTGCTCATTCCCTTTGTAATTAAACCAGCTTGTCTCATTTGTTGTTGTTGTTGCTGTCTTTTCAGGAATGGGCATCGTCAGTCTCGTTTGGCTCTGAAACTTACATTCTTCAGAGTAGAGTTTTAATGACACTGTGGTGACTTTGTAATGTGTCGACTTTGCAAGGTTGAACTAACTTTCTGAAATTTCCTTTTCTGTATGTTTCTGTTTATGATAAGATCAAGATATATTCTTGTGAGAGATTCGGAGGCTGGAGATGAAGCATTAACCACTCTGTAGCTCACATATGTTACTGACAAGTTACTGACCTGTCTCCTATATTGATGTGAGGCATAAGTGAGTCCAGCAACGGCTCTGCCTTCTGCCAGATTCTTCTTTAGTTTCTCTAACTCCTGGGTGTATGTGTTTAGCTCCGTGAAGTTGGGCCCTTGCCTCTGCAGGAGACCTTTTTCACCACGGTCATACAGGAAAAAGGACTGATAGAGGTCTCAGTTTGTCCTTGTGGGCCCCAGCTCAGGCTTGTGAGTTCCAGCTGGTTCTTTCTCTCTACCACGTTAGATCTATCTTTCCAATTGCTTGCATGGAGGACTTCAAGGTTTAGAATTAAATGCAAAGACAACTGCTTCATCAGCTCCCCAAATTTCTTAAGGTCAAATCCCCATATTAAATTGCTTAGTATTGATCTGTATCTATATCCATATCAGTACTGCTTCTCTAGTAAAAGCCTCATACTAGTTTGGTAGCAAACTGGGTTTTCTGAAATTAGTTCTTTGATCTAATTACAAATGAAGGTCATTATACGTTTCCAGTGGTTGAGAGGGCTAGACTATTTCATGCAATGGAAAAGCAGTTACATAAATTATTACTTTTAGATACTTGCAATCGAGTTATTATAGGCGGCCAGGCTCTGGTGACCATGTATTTGCTGTCATAAAATCTTTTACTAAAAAAATGAGTATAATGGCGTTGGTTGGTTGCTTATAACTGTATTAGAGATCTTGGGGAAAACACACGACAGGTACAGGACTTTAAATTTCCAGTTCAAAGTCTGCACAAGAACGCTTCTATGATTTCCCTACTTCTTGTAGTTACAGAGCTGAGATTTGTGAAAATCAACATCCAATGTTAATCTTGAGCATGACTGAATTGCAATGCAAATGATTCCCCAACCTCATACAGTCTCTTGTTAAAGTTAAGGCATTGGTTAGGGTTTGTGAAAATAGGGGTAGGGACATATGAGCAGATTTGAGGATGCTGGAGTGCTTGATCCCCTATATTTGCCCAAGCCTTCTTTGCCAGTTGAAGCAGCTCTTCTATTCTTACTGAAGATGGTTAGCCTCTCCTTGTCTGAAGAACCTGTAAAGGTTTCCCTTGAGTGGGTTGACTTGCAATGCACTGCTGATCCTTCTCAAGACATACCTCCACATCCTCTCCTTGCTTCTAGACCTGGAATCAAACTCAAATCCCAGTAGACACCAACGGGTATGGTAAAAGCATAACCTATGAAGAGGTATAATACAAACAGAAAGAATTACATGATTTTTCCAATTTATAGTGACAAAAGTCTGTAGGCTATCTGAGGGAAAGGAACTTTAAGAAAGAAACATTAAATTGGGTCAGGATGAATTTAATTATATGAGCCCACTTAGTAAAAATTCAAAATATAATGTCTTAGCTTGAGAGCAGCTAGAAATTGCTCTAACCCCTTGCTTGGCTGCTTGACTGATACATAGATCTAAATGCAGCCCAAACTAAATAACATTAAAATACCCAAATCATCTTCATACGTAGAAGAACAAGGGATTCAGAGGCTTAGTAAATTGAAATGCTAGCGTGGATTTATCATGTAAGATCTGCTTACCATCTCGGGATGGTCCAGAGGATACTCTCTTCCACGTGCCTTTGATAAATACATTCTTGAAGAGTTCTGTGATGATTCTTCTCTGCAGACCAGATCATATCATGAGAGTGCTGCCATCAAACTGGGATTCCTAGAAGTGATGAGGATGATGAGGTTTCACAGTGGCAAGGGGCCAATGAAAGCACTTAATTGACAAAGACAAAGTGGGCATGCTTATCATACAGCAGGGTGAAAGTCAGAATAGTATAGCTCAAAGCTCTTTGGCATTGACTAATTAACTTTGGTGTTCCATAAACTAAAACAGAGTTAGTTCTCATTATTCATTAACTCTGTATTTGCAAATTCACCTAGTTGCTAAAGTTTATTTAACTTCAAAATTAACACTAGCACTGTTTTTGAGATCATTCATGGACATACATGTGTGCAGAGTGGCAAAAAATTTGATTCACAGACACACATATTCCAAGCTGAGGTCAAAGAAATCCTAGCTATGCCTTCTCATCTCAGCTCTCCTGCTGTAAACAAGTGTTCTTTTCATGCTCTATGTAGTGGCACAATTTTCTGCATTTTTGTGTTTGTTAATGATTGATTTTGCTGTTTAAAATGGCCCCCATCATAGTATTAAAGTATTGTGTAGTATTTCTTAGTGTGGGAAGATTATGCTGTGCCATACAGAAAAACATACATATATTAGATAAGCTTTACTCAGGAATGAGTTGTAATGCTTTTGGCCATTAGGTCAAGTGTCTTTAAACAAACACACATAAAATAAGGCTATATATTGATCAATTGACAAAAATACTGTGACCAGAGGTTTGCAGGAACCTAATGCTATATTTCTCCTAAGAGCAGTGGTTCAGTATTTGCTAATTCAGTATTCATGATGTCTTTATAGAACATAACTACTGTGAATAACAAGAATCAACTGTAGATGGTACTAAAGTCTTGATTTTGTAAGCAGAAAAGCTCTAAGTCCATGAACTTGATTTATGAAATCAAAGTCACAGCTTCTTAATCATTTCCCCAATTTGAGTCACATTACATACTCTGATCCCCTTGAATGAAAGGAAAGCTGGGTCCTCTTGAGGAAAGATCTTGCTACATTTCTACAAATATATCATGCTGATCACTGCCCAGCATTGCTCTATGGGACCTGCGTCCATTGACAAAAGTTTTTACACATTTTAAGGGAATTACTGGATACTGGCTCTGAAATCACAGTAAGTCCTGGAAATCCAAGATGTCACTGTAGTCCATCAGTCAAATAAGGGGCTTTTGAAGGTCAGCTCATCAATGGATTTTGGCTTAGGTTCTCACACAGTGGACCCAGTTGGTCCCAAACATCCTCTGTCACCATTTACCCACTTCCGAAATGCATATTTGGAAAAGACAGACCCAAGAACTTATTTCTTGGCCTGTGAAGTGAGATAAGTCACTAGAACTGCCTCATCATGAATTGGGTGTAAACTAAGAGAAATACTACATTCCTAGAAGCACTATGGACATTAGTGGCACAAATAAGGACTTGAACGATGCAGCGGTTATGATTCCCATCACATCACCAGTTGACTGGCTTATTTGGCCTATGCAGAAGACAGATGGATCTCAGAGAATGGCAGTGAATTAAGTAAACTTAATTGAATGGAAACTCAAATTGCAGCTGCTGTTTCATTTCTGGAGCAAAGCAACATATCCCCTGCTATCTGGTATATAGCTACTGACCTGCATAAAGACTACAAAAAACAGTGTATTTTCAGCTGGGAAGGCTAACAGTACACTTTGTCCTACTTCAGGGATATAGCAGCTCCCCAGCAAAAAGTTATAATCTCTGGTCCAGGAATCCTGATGCCAGTTCCCTTCCACAAGAGAATACACTCATCCATTATACTGATTATATAATTCTGATTGGGTCGGGTGTGAAGGAAGTAGCACATCAGTAGGACACTTATGTGCCAAATGATGAGAAATAAATGTCACAAGAAATTAGTGTGCTAGCTTGGTAAAATTTCCAGTTGTTCGGTGGTATGGACCATGCCGAGATATCCTTTTCAATGTGAAGAACAAATTACTGTATATGACCCATCCGAACCCTAAGAAAAATGAACAATATCCTGATAGGTATCTTTGGAGTTTGTGTGTGGTACACTGACACATTTATTAATGGTCAATAACTTTGAGTGAAGCTCAGAACAAGGGAATGATTTGCAACAGGTCCAGCTGCTGTGCAAGCTGCTCTGCCTCTTGGACCATATGACATAACAAAACCAGTGATGCTCAAAGTGTTGATGACAGATAGAGAAGTTATTTGGAGCTTTCATCAGGCCCCTAAAGGTGACACACAACAAAGCACTTAGGATCTTGGAGCAAAGCCAGGCTATTCTCTGCAGAAGCACTATAGTCTCCTTCTGAGAACAGCTTTTGGTTTGCCACTGAATCTCAGTAGAAACGGAACATCTGACCATGGCCTGCCTAGTGACCATGTGACCTGAGCTGCCCTTCGTGATCTGGATGGAGTCTTACACACTATACCGTAAAGTCAGGCATCCACACCAGCACTCCATCATCAGATGGAACTGGGCACTGAAGGCATAAGTAAGTTGCGTCAAAAAGTTGCCTAGATGCCCATGGCTCCTACTTCAGAGACAGTGTCTTTTCTTTCTCAACCTGTGTATCTGATTTCTCAGTCCTGTGTATCTGATTCATAGGGATCAGATACACAGAATTTATAGGGAGATGCCTATGCTCAGTTGCCTGAGGAAGGAAAATTCATGAAGTAGTCCAAGAGGGATGACTGCTGCACTACAGTCCTCCTCTGAGAAGGCCTTGAAGGGGAGTGAGGGGAGAAAATTCTTCCAGTGGACACAAATTCAGGGTTCATACCTGGCTGTCCATTTAGTTTGAAAGGAGAGATGACCAAAAGGCTGGGTGTATGCAACTCAAACTGCTGCTAATGTTTTTGGCTGGATGGTCAAATGGACGTAAGCTTTGGAGATATTTGCGTGTGGATGCTCACCAAAGAATAATTTCACTATATTAACTATAGAAGGATTATAATAATCAAGAAAGAGAATGATTCCTTTGGTGCATGTCAGTCAGCCTCAGGCCTCATGTAATCAGCTGATGAAGAAAGTGGTCATGTTGGTAGGACAGAAGTTATATACATGTATTTCCACTTACTGAGCCCAGTATGACCATAGCCACTAATGAGTGTCCAATCAGTCATCCAATGAGATCATACTGATATGTCACCATTCCCCAAGGGTATCAGCAAGCTCCATGGGGGGAGGTTGATGGCAGTGCGCTGCTTTGATTATGGAAGGCATTCATTTTTACTGGAAGAGACACACTGCATGTGAATTTGCTTTAGATTTTCTTAGTGCTTCTGTCAAAACCATGGTCTATGAATTTATAGACTTCCTTGTTATTCTTTTCCTTTTCTTGTTTTTGGTACACTAGCTTTGCTATAGCTTCTGGCTCTGATGGAGCAATCAGCCTCCTCATAATAGCTTACAACCAAAATTTTCTTTGTTTATGAGAGCTTCCTTAGTCATGAACCTTCCCATATTCTGTTACATGTAAAGTTAGTTCCTTTGGAATGAGCTTCAGAGCATTCTGTTCTTAAGCCTCACCTCTTGTCTACACACAACTCTGAGGCAGTGCTCCAGAGTGGGGCTCTGGAGCAGTAGGTCATTTTTCCTGGAGTAATCCCTTACATTAGCAGTCCCCAACCTTTTTGCCACCAGGGATCAGTTTTGTGGAAAACAATTTTTTCCACCGATGGTATGAGGGAGGTTTTGGGATGAAACTGTTCCACCTCAGAGCATAATGCATTAGTTAGATTCTCATAAGAAGCGTGCAACCTAGATTCCCTCCGTGCAGTTCACAGTAGGGTTCGAGCTCCTATGAGAATCTAATGCTACTGCAGATCTGACAGGAGGCGGGGCTCAGACAGTAATGCTGACTCACCCACTGCTCACTTCCTGCTGTGCAGTCTGGTTCCTAACAGGCCACAACTGGTGCTGGTCCCAGGGGACCCCTGCCTTGCATTTTGAGCAGCTTGCCAGATATGGTTGTTCATTATTGGTCTTTTTGGCTTGCCTGTCCTGGTCTGCAGCCTCCATGCAATAAGTGAGCTGGGGTGAAGATGATTGGAAACTCAGTATTCTCAGCTTGCTGTTCCTAGGCTGGAGCCTATGTCCTGAGAGTGGGAGCTGCTGAGAGATCCCTGACCCTTTGTCTGCACCCCTGTGGAATTTACCTTGGCCAGTAGCAGAGCTATGGGAGTTGATAAATGCTGCTGGCTTGCCCATCCTGGGGAGAGATAGCACAACCCTTGCACGGAGGGGTGGGGGATCACTGTGTTTTGGGCCACACTCACTTAAAGTGACCCTTTCATCACCTCAAGTATGGAGGGGACAGGAATGGGCAGGTCATGGCTCAAGTGTCAGAGACTCTTGCTGTTCTTGCCACAGTTTAATAGATTTTCTTGAATAAATGTTTCTTCATTTCTAATGTATGTACTTTGGACAATTTCTCAAGACTTGATTTTTTAAAAAGTAATTTTTGCCCAATATGGCTGTTTGGGGAGCTGATCCACAAACCTCCTCACACTGCCTTTCTGCACATGTATTTCCAGGTGAGCTGGCTTTTGATTGTCCTCAAGATATTGTCTATTCGGTAGGCAGAGGCCTGACTTTGTTACTACCTTTAGTTGGAGGTTAAGTGTGGTTTCATGAAATGTGGATGTATGCCAAGTCGAAAAGAGGCTGATCATGGTCACTTTGCATTGTGTTACTTTGGGTCGACTGAACTACAGTTCCCAGAATTCTCTTTCTGGTATGTTTCTGGTTAGGATGGCCACGTGAGATTCTTCTGGCGTTATCTGGAGGGCAGAAGTACAGCCACAGCCATTTTCACTCTCATACACTCTTGCTTATTTGCTGGTTCACTTTATTGTTGTGAGGCGGCAGCCAGGCCTGCAACTGTTCCACATTTCTCTGGAATCATTCAGCTTTTCTGACTTCTGGGTAAGAGAGTGCATTGAATAAATGTTCCAGCTTCTTTTAGACACCCATTCTACGAAGTTCAGAGGCTTGTGTTTGTGGGTTCCAGTGTTCTCTTGCTGTGTCTTACTTCACATCCATTTTCCCATCCTGATTGTCTGATCTATGGAATTTGAGCTCCAGCATCAGACTGTTACAGGAAAGGAGTCTCGATCCAGACCCCCACAGAAGGTTCTCAAGTCTCGCACAAGAAACAACTCAGTTCAATTTCATGGTGCAAAGTGAAAGCAAGTTTATTATGAAAGTAAAAAAAGTGAAAGAATGGCTTTCCATAGGCAGAGCAGTGGTATGGGCTGCTCGATTGGTATAACTATAGTTATTTCTTGATTATATGCTAATGGGGGATGAATTATTGATGAGTTTTCTCAGGAAAGGAGTAAAGATTTCCCAGAACTGAGGGTCCCTCCGCTTTTTAGACTATGTAGCGTAACTTCCTGACATTGCCATGGCATTTGTAAACTGTCATAGCACTGGTGGGAGTGCCTTTTAGCATGCTATGCATTATAATTAGAGTTTAATGAGCAGTGAGGACAACCAGAAGTCACTTTCATTACCATCTTGGTTTTGGTGGGTTTTGGCTGGCTTCTTTACTGCAAACCGTTTCATCAGCAAGGTTTTTATGAGCTGTGTCTTGTGCCAACCTCCTGTCTCATCCTGTGACTAAGAATGCCTAACCTCCTGGGAATGCAGTCCTGTAGGTCTCAGCCTTATTTTACCTAGCTCCTATTCAAGATTGAGTCGCTCTGGCTCCAACACCTCTGATAAGACATGAAGGTGACCGTTTACAGACACTACTAAGCCTGGCTCTACACTTCTGGGAAGTCAACTATCTGTTATAAATTATTATATATGTGTATATCTCTTAGTGTTTCTGCTTCTTTCACTGAACCTCAATGATACAAACATCAACAAATCTTTTTGTTTGTTTTTTTTTCCATTGAAGAACTTTCTAAACATAACTCGGAAGCAAAATTATACAAAAACAACAAACAAAATCACTTTTGGGGCGAGGCTGGAGAAGGACAAAGAGGTTGGTGTATACAGAGAATAATCTTCTGTGTCTATATTGTAGAGGGTACCCTGAAGAAACTTGAGTCAGAAAATTATAAAAACAAGATCCCTCTTCTGTGTCACACTCTCCTTTTCAAAGCCATGACCCTTGGGGAGACTAAAGACACTCTTTTACTGGGACACAGGAGAGCATCAGGGAGCTAAGATGGTGTCTCTGGACCTCCGTGGAAACCCATCGTGAGTCAGAATCTCAGCTTCATCACTTTTAACTTTGAGACCCCAGGGAAAGCTACTTAACCAGTTTCCTTTTAACTCAGAACACTATTCTGAGACTATAACGTTTGTGCTAGCTATTATTATTATTATTCCCCAACCTTGCCTCAGCAGTTCAGTTCCCTCCATACTGGGGAGTTTGTGATGAGCTGAGGAAGTGCTGCAGGCAGCCCTGTCCAGCTGACTCACGCTGGCTGTTTTTGTCCCCGCCGTCAGGGTTGCTGGGCTTTCCATGTATCGGTGTCCCTCTTCCTCATTTCTGTAGTCTCCAGATCTTGTGCTGTTTTTTGGGGGTCTTCTGAAGTTGGCTCCACACCAAACTGTTTGCCATGAGCCATCATAATGCTTTCTCCAAGAGGAAAGCGTGTTTCCCTAAGTTGTAACATTTCCGGTTCCTCTGAGAAGAGTGAACCTTTGGGTCCCTCAAGAACACTGCTTTTATAGGTTAATTGCTCCCTCTGCTGGAAAGATATATAATACAAGCAAGAGCTAGGGGCTGAGATCTCACTGGTTGCCTGGCACTGGGCTGAGATCTGCACCCACATGACCTCATTGCACTCCCAAAAACACTCTATCAGTTATATTTTACAGCAGAGAAAACTGATGCTTAGAGGAAGTGACTTCCCTATCATTCGGCTGGCCTGCTAGCATTGGATCTAGCTAATCTGGCTCTGGAAAATGTGCATTTTATTACTATTCTATCAGCATAGCTGATTTGAGCTCTATTAGGATTGGAGAGGAAATCTTTCCTACCCATTAATAAACATATATATTCTATGATGTGGCCTTCTCAAAGAAACTTAAACTCACACATTCAGAAGAAAATATCTACTTCATAGAATTGTGAGGAGTCGAGAAAATATTTTAATGTAAGCAATCTAGCTTAGTGTCTGACATGTAATAAGTTCTGAATAAATGCTATTTACTTTATTTTCTAAATCCTTGCAGTGCCATTCCACTTCCACCTAATTGTGGGAACATTTCCTATAGCCCTGCAGCATATTTTTGAAGAACTAAATATGTTTTAATCCTGTTTTACCACCATACTTTGAGTTCCCATTTCCAGTTCAGAAGTCTCTGATTCAGTTTCCTTCCCATCATAAAACCTGCAGGCCTTTAATGCAAGTAAGATCCTTGAGGACTTGCTTTGATATTTCAGTGATAACAAGGCAGGGACAAGATCCCTTTGCTGTTCATTCCTAATTCCCTAGGTACTAGATTTAGCAGTGTTAGCACTAGCTCATGTTTGCAAATCTCTTTGCAAGTCCAGATTTGCTCCTGTACAAAGGAGGTGGTTCAGAATGCCAGTTATTTAGATTATGAAATTCAGTGTCATGTGGATTAGTCAATAGAAAATATGAATCAGCATGTTTGCTATCAGATCAAAATGACTTGCAACATATATTCATCATTGAGGGGTTTTGCCTTTATTTCCAGTGCTGGGAAAATGCCTGGATATTTAAATATTCTATGTCTTTCCCAGTTTGAAATTCCTGTACAAATTAAAGAGGTTGGACCCAATGATCTCTAAGGTTTATTTATCTTAAATTCAATTGCTTTCATATTTCATATCTTGTTCTTATTTACCAAATAATAACTGTGGCACCTTGCTGGGTGTCTGTCATTAAGATTCAAAAATAGGTACCAGGGTTTTTATTAATTCTAGCTTGAAAACCATAATTAATAATATACAAATTGAATTTATGGTACTTTTAGTGACATTTTACCATACTTTTATTGCAAGGAAATTGTTTTTTTTAAGTCTTAGTTTATCAATGTTTACTTTTAAAAACAGCTCAAATATAAAAGAGCTTTTATATATAGCTCTTGATAGAAAGGTTTCATGGTCAATATTTGAAATGTGATGAAAAACATTTCATAACTATAGATTTCACAGATGTACTTTAAAATTGTAACATACACTATTTTTTTTTAAAAAATCACCATTTTATGTATAATTCTGAACATTTCTGAATAAGTTGACCAGTTATAATACACCTTATCAAGAATGTTCTCAATTTGTCCCTCCCTCTGTGGGAGGAAAGTTGGCTTGCTTAAAGTTAGGAATCAATGACTCTAATCCAGGTCTTCTTTATAAAAAGAGAATATATTTTAAATAAGTTGGGGATCATCTTATCAAAGAGGATTAGAAGATGTACTAGAGGAATTATGATTTGTCTGGAGAATCAATTGGCTCACAATGGTTATTACCTTGCTTAAGTACATAGTACAATAGACTGATTACAGCTTCCTGCTTACCAGGATTAAATACTATAATTTCTAAAATGATCCTCAGGTGTTTTAAATAATTGTTCATCCATTTTTTTTCGGTTTTGCTTGTTGGCATTTTGTGTCATAATTAGTGTGTAATTTGTGTGTATTGTATGAGCCCCTACATCCGTTTCACCGTCTGTCTCTTTCAACAAATTACATTAAGGACAATGTGAAATACTTTGATTTTTTCAATTCAGATCAGTCATCTTGGTAATGTGGCATTGTTCTGCTAACTAATAAATTATTCTGCATCTCAAAACATGTGGCCTGAAAGACAAGAAAAGTCCAAGAGCACTCATGAAAAGGAGCGCACCCTTGTAGCAGCAAGATTTGCATTGCATTCTGCTCACGTGGATTCCAATATGTAGTGTTGTATTCGACTGGTATACTTTTACAAAACAAATGAAATTAAAAAATTTGAATTTGTGTATTTCAAGGAAGCCCAGAAAACTTGACTTATATTGAAAAGGTAGGCTGGGCATGGAGACTCATATCTGTAATCCCAGCACTTTGGGAAGCCAAGGAGGGCAGATCACCTGAGGTTGCGGAGTTCGTAACCAGCCTGAACAGGAAACCTTGTCTCTACTAAAAATACAAAAATTGGCAAGGTGTGGTGGTGCGCGCCTGAATTCTCAGCTACTCAGGAGGCTGAGGCAGGAGATTTGCTTGAACCTGGGAGGTGGAGGTTGCTGTGAGCCGAGATCACATCACTGCATGCCAGCCTAGGAGACAGAGTGAGACTCCAACTAAAAAAAAAAAAAAAAAAAAAAAAAAAGGTAAAAATCTGATAAGGACCTCCACCTCTCACCATTTGCTGTAGACTGTAAGAACACTGTACCCTTCAAAGGCTATTTATTTCCCTCCCAGGACATGGGGCCTAATGTTCTGTGGCACATTTATCATGCAACAGCATGATTTATATGTGTACATATTAGAATTCTCTTGCTTCGAAGATGAAACAACAACTGAATATAAAGTTATATATTTGGGATGGGAGTGGATATAGATATAAATAGCAAAACTCTTAATATTAATTATTATATAACTTAAACTTAGCTAGCAAGAAACAGACTAGAGTAGAAAAACAAACAAAAAAAAATTTAAAAGCCTTTAAGTCATTTTGCTTATTTGAATTTCTTATGCCAGCTGTAAGTCTCCTTATAAATCAGCATTTTCTAATCTCATTCTTGATGCAATGCTAGAGCTAACTGTGCTGAATAATAATTTTTTTCCTCAGGTACAGAGGAATGAAGAAGGAATAAACAGACCTTCTAGATAATTGCATCAGCCTTCCCCGCTATTCCAATGCCATGCTAACATTTCAAGTAATGCCCCTTTTGTCTTGCTTAGAAAAAATCATTTCATGATTTATTATACTGGATTAAAGGCTATGCACACTCTGGAGTTGGAACATGACCAAAGGGCAAGCAAGCATAAAGGATATCAGAAAGATTTGGTGTGTTTAAATTTTTCTGAATTTCTCAAGTAAACTTTTTAGACAATAGAAGATAAAATGGTTATATAAGTTATTTAAACTGTAGATGATGGCACCTTTATCCCTATATTCTAGAGTTAAGGTAAGAAATTAGTTCTTCAGAAAGCTTTCTCTTTTTGAGATTTCTGTTTTATCAGATTACCATTTGCCAAAGTGAATTTCATAATATGTGACTTTTTTCAATATCATTAATTGTCATTGAGGTTGAGAGCCTGAGTTTTTGCTGAAATTGTTCCAATGCATAAATATGCCATAAAATTGAGTCTACAGTGGGTTTTTTTTTTTTGGATAGTTCCTAAACTTTTAGAAAATCAAAGTTTATTCTAGTTCTTGTATGTTCTGCATATCTGAAACCGGCTTTAATCAGTCTGAAAGTGATGATATTTGATTTCTCATTTCTTACTGTGGTCTCTCTCCAGATTTCTTCTACTTCTTCCTCAATTAATGGCCTTCTTGATTAAATAAGATGACAAGGTTTCTCCTTAATGTGAACTTTAAATTACACAGAGCAAAAAAAAAAAATTTGTATTAATCTTTAACACCTCCCATGGAGACTTGAATTCTTCACTATACACTCCAATAAATGGGATATTTAAATATTTAAAGGTTCCAGTAGAATGTTCCAGCCAGCTGTACTGTTCTAATAACAAGGTCTATCAACTTTTTTTAACTGAGGAATTTTATAATATTTTGTGAAGAGAAAGAGAAAATCTGCTTAGCCAGCCAATTACCTGCTTACTTAAGGCAGATTATTTATCCTAGAAGTCCCATTGTATAAGGCAAATTATTTATCCCTGGAGATTCTATTGTCTTCTACTGACATTCATTTCTATTTATCATTTATAAACTTCATTTATTGAAACATAATTTAAAAATAAAAAAGATATGCCATTATTATCACCAACAAAATTATGTTGATGATAGAAATCTTATTTTCTCAAACTTAATATATTTTCAAAATATACTTTTCAAAACACTTAGAAACTTGATTCTCTTACAAGTTGAGAGAGGATGAGTCAGTGATTTATTTAATTAATGAGGAAAACAGTAGGATTGTAAAACTGATTCAAAAATTTATTGGTAAGACAGAAGTATTTGTAGTCACTGAAAGACATAATATTGATATAGGATTGTTAAATTAAAAAGAACTGACTAGTACCCTTCAAGTATTTGTGGGTGTAGCTTTTGACTGACAGAATAAAACTCATATTCACAAAAGGCCAGAGAGGTTTTTTTTGGGGGAGAGGGGATAATTATATCAACAGAAACACTATCAGCCACCAGCTTGCGCTGTAAGTGAGGAAGACAGTACACAATGAAAGGGGTTCATTGAACTTCCAGAAAACAGGCTTAGAAAATGATTCAGCTGCAAAAAAAAAGGGGATAAATATTTGTTGCTTTGTTTCATGAGGTTTGGGGGTAATTTGTTACAAAGAAGTAGATAATTAAGGCACAATGAAAGGTTAAATGTTATATTTGAAATAGGTGGTTTACACACAGTTTAGAAATGAAGATGAGAAAAGTATGCAGATATCAATAACGCAAGAAAAGCAAGATAAATGCCACAAGAGAAATTCACAGAAAGTCTATGTCAACTCATTGAAAGAGTGAGCAAAGAACACTCCTGGCCATGTTGATTAGAACCAGGCAAGTGAGATGTTGTGCAAGAAGTCATTGAAAACACGGGAACTGAATTGGAAACCTAACCATTAGGAGTTGAGTGACCCACAGCTGGTCAACTGCCTTTACTTGTTTCTCTTTGAATGAGAATCCCTCTTGAGGATTAAACAGGGCAAAGGCACATCTTTTTTTATCCAGGGAGTCTACCTTCATGCCACTTTCCCAGCAAGTATATTAAAAGTGGCCCCTCTTTTACTCTCAATGAAGTCTTGCTTTGGATGATGAATTATATGGTTACCTGAGGATTGGTTGAAATAATGCAATGAAATAAAAACACCAAAATTTTACACTTTGCAACAAACATAATTAATTTTAATAAATTTGAATCACAAAGTTATTTTTTGGACTTACATACAGGTATGTACAGAGGTTTCATATACTTACATATGTGAATGTATATGTGTGTATATTTATACTATATACCCTTAAACATATAAGATAGCAACCATGTTTGCATACAGTTTAGAAAGATTAATCTGATGGTGGTGAGTCATACAATTCAGAGTAAGAAGAAAGATATTCCCTCTAGTTTGGTATTGGATTTTTCCATTTCACGTTCAAGATTGACGAATTTCTGTCTTTTAAGGTATAATATATGAAATCAGATAGATCATAATATATTATATCTATGGTTATGTCTAACCCATAATAAATTATTTGAAAAGAAAGCAGAATCAATAAAACAACAAAAAGCTCAACTTCAAACACAATCAACTGGGGATATTGGGGGAGCATTGGGAATAGTAACTGAAGGATAATTGGTCACAACTGTTTTCATCAAATATACTTTTGGTGCAGAGAAAAACTATTTTCATTATTCCCAGAGCAATTAAGAATGTAGAGACATGAATACCTTAGTTGGGATTTGGAAAATATAGTCAAACTGTGACAACTTTATACAGCAGTTCTTAAAAATATATTAGTGTCAAACTCACCCTTTAGTGACAATGAAAAGTGGTAGTAAGCTGTCTTTGCACAGCTGATTGCAGGGAATAGTGTGTGTGCAGTGTCATTGCAGACATCACTCCAAGGTGATTCATTGGAAATCTGTCTTAAGAATTAAAACATTAACCAGAGCTTTTAATAACATTTTTAAGCTAAAGAAAAATTCATTGGCTTGAGATACTTTTTTAGGACATGGATTTAACACTCTGGCAAGAGCCTTAGTGCTGCTAAGGTAGCTTCTTAGAAGCCTAAAGAAATTGATAACCCAAAATGAGGGCAGTGAAAATACCTGTGTTGACCTGGCAGATGGTAAAGAAAGTGAAAAAAAAGCTTAGATCTGGACATCCTGAAATGTATGTATTGAGGCCATAAAACTTATGAGAGAATTATGTTCCAGGGAAGGCCCAGAGGACAATCCAGTCACCAAGGGCGTCAGGAAAGCACTGGTTAGAAGGCCACCAGCATTGCTGTGAAATCCAGTGGTGGCTGCGCTCTGCACACACAGCCACCCACCTCAAGGGTCATGTTACATTTCTGTTGTTCTAATAACCATAGAATTGTTAATATTCTAACAATTACAACTAACCAATTCATATCTTAAAGGCAATTCTTATATTTGGTGATTCTCTCAAAATTGAGGTTTAAGCCTGAGTGGTACTAGAGCAATGTTAATAGTATGAATGTAGGTTCTACTTAAAGAAGACAATTGCTTTTCTCTTTGTGCTAATATATTACTTGTCTTTGAGAAAACTGTGTTCTTCATGAAGTGCAATGTCCTGGATGGTCAGAAAGGTTTAGTAGAATGAGCACAGGCTCTCAAATTAGAAAGAATTGTGATTTGGGCTATAAAAAGTATTTGAATTTTAAATTATTTATATTTAATTTAATAAACACACCTATCAAATGCATATATGCGCAGAGAACTCTTCTAAGCACTTTATTTGGGATTAATTATTTAATCCTCATAACAACCCCACGAAGATCATAGATCATCATCCGTAGTTCACTGAGGAAGATACCGAGGAAAAGCAGAGGCTGGGGACTAGTAACATGACTACATTTGCCGTGGGTAGGTCACTCCAGGCCATCTGACTTCAGAGCTTGCAATCTTAGCTCTATGATAACTTGCATCTTTATTTTGATTCGTGATTCTAAGAAATGTTCATTGAGCTCTTACTCTGTTACAGACCCCACAGACACAGCAAGTAATGGAATTTAAAAAAATCTCTGCTCTCTTGGAGCTGACATTATAGTGGGAAATGGAAATAATTAGGTGATTGTTGTCAGATTAAAATATACAATCCAGTGTGCCTGAAACTATAGAGGCTAAAACAAATAGCTTGCTTCCTTGAAATATTAGGAAAAAGATTAATGTTTGCCAAAGAATTGAAAGGCCCAAATTGAGAATAAATGGAGTCCTAAAACTTGCCATTTTACATTCCAGTGAAATCATACATCTGTGATTTAGTAATTAGAAGGGAAGCAAGCTACTGCTCTTTTGTGTATAATTACAAGCTTGTTGCAGGCAAATCATTCTATATATTAATAACTTTTTCACATTTTTGGTGCATCATTATCTCTTCAGTTTCTGACACGGTAACAGCGATCATGTTGGTATACTTAAATTTGCATTGATATGAAAAGATTTTACAAACTTATTGATCATGTATTCCATGTATACTGTTATTGGGAATATGATACAAATTAAAAAAAAAACTGTTTTGATCCTCAGATTTACAATCCAAAGCAGAGCGGGAGGAAGAGAAACCTACAAGACCATGTTTCATTGGATAGCTTTAGAGTAATATCCATAATTTTAAAGAAAAGTTAAGAAGAAGAAGAAATTGGTGTCAGCTCAATTTAGATTTTGTAACACAGACTGGCTTCCATTCACTGATGAGACATTCACTGATTTTTAATTCTTACCATCAGAGAAAGAGTCATTATGTTGAGGGTCCTCAGGAAAGACAATGCAGTCAGCGGAGAAGTATAATTTTTTTTCTCTACTGTCATTTCTTTTACATGTATCATTGAAATAATGTACTTCACCACCAGTAAAACTCATATTAAACACAATTAAAAAAAAATCACTACTTGAAAAAGAGTGAACACCAGGCAAAGTGGTAACTTATTAATCTCCAGGATTTTTTGTTGTTGTTGTGGTCATATGTAATTTACCCCTGTAAGTTTACAATAAATGATTGATGTAACTCAATTTATGGATTGTAATTAATTACTAGGTTTGTACCACAGATGAGGTAATATATATGTTGTCTAATTTGATAATGATTTGTCTACAGAAGTCAACCAACTGCTCGTTGCAGAACCTGATGAACCTCCCTTTTGACTACCTGTGAAGATACCATATATGATGTAATAGGTTCAGCAAATAATGAAGGACCTTTCTTCCTTGCTTGACTCAAGTAGGGACGGAGGGTCTCCTAGAAATGTAAATGTAATCTGCTATAATGGGTATTAGCTAAATCAGTACTTTAGGAAAGAAAAATGATTTTCATTATCAAATGATTATTTGATGTTTCCATTCTCCATTATAAACACATACTAGTTGATGTACAGGTGCTGCTGGATAACTGTTTGGAAACAGGTCACAAAATTGCTCCAAAAGATAAAATTCTCAAATAACACAGTTGTCATAGTTGTAAAAAAAGACATGATAAATACATAAAGACTGGCAAAAATGGGGAAGGATTAAAACTATAACTTTAGTTAGCCTTCAACAAAACATAGATAAAGTAGAATTAAGCAGATGTTTATTTGGTAGATTCTATTGCAATGTTACATTTTAACTTAATATTTCTATTTTGTGATTTATTTTTTGTATAGCAAAATGTTTGGTTAATATTGTGGGTATTGATACTGTGTTAAAATTTTTGACAGTCTATTTAATTTTTCAGTATGAAGAAGTATTACTGCTGTGATGAAATCTTTACTTTTGTGGTGGAAATAAATAAGGAAATAGAATTGAATAAAAGCAAAACAAACCAATACCAAAAGAAAAAAAGTCTGTTACTTATCAACGTAACATTGTGAAATTTACTTGCTTAAAGTAAACTTTCATTTCCTTATTCCAAAGTGCCTTGTATATTCTACTCTCTTTGCTTTCACGTAAATTGATGCTACGCTATAATGTAACTAGTACACTATTCTCATGTCCCATACAAATATTACATTAAATCATAAATTATTCTATTCCAGGAAAGAGTATTTTTTCGTGTTTTCCACCCTACCACCCACCACAATAACCATCATTTTTCTCTTCACTTTAGGAAGAGAGGAGACTAACACACAAAAGATTAAAAGTGTCATTTGTCTAAAGTTAATCATAGTTTGAGACTTCTGACATGTCCAAGCATATGAATTAACAGTCCCCGTGTCATTGTCCTAAGATTTGTAGATTAAACCTTGGATATTCCCATCTTAGCATCTATACTAAACAGAAAAGACCCGTATGAGTTCCTGAGTATCAGTGCTCATTCCAGAAGGGACATGTTTCTTTCCAGGAAGAAATGTCTGAAATTCAGTGAGTTAAAATTCTCACTGAGTTGGCCGGACCTGGTGGCTCACGCCTGTAATCCCAGAACTTTGGGAGGCCAAGGAGGGCAGATCACAAGGTCAGGAGATCGAGACTATCTTGGCCAACATGGTGAAACCCCTTCTCTCCTAAAATACAAAAAAATTAGCCGGGTGTGGGGGCATGCACTGGTAGTCTCAGCTACTCGGGAGGCTGAGGAGGCTGAGGCAGGGAAATTGCTTGAACCCGGGAGGCAGAAGTTGCAGTGAGCCAAGATCGTACCACTGCACTCCAGCCTGGTGACAAAGCAAGACTCCATCTCAAAAAAAAAAAAAAAAAATTAAATGTTCTGTGATGATAAGATCAAGCTCTATGAGACCAGCCAAATGTATCAAGTTCATTTCCACAAATTTGATGCATACTAATTGTTTTCAAATTATGAACACCCAAGGGGGGTTCCTCAGACGTCTTGTATCAAAAAATACTGATTATTTTATTCTGAATGTTATCACATAGCAGTAATATGCTCTCAGCAACTGGGGATACAAGAGTCAGAAAATGGACAAGATTCCTTCCTAACAACAATTATTGCTTAATTACAATATACCAAGTAGTATATTCTTGGCCAGCTATATTAGACTTACTTTTCACGGATAGTTTATATTAAGAAAGTTTCTAACCAAAATATTTCTTGAAATTTACTGATTTTATATGAAATTGTGTGCAGGAAAAATACAAGCCTATCTCTGAATTTTTATTTGTCTAAGAAACAAAAGGGGATATCATTTAATGGAAGAAATTAATAATTTAATAATATCACTTAATGGGAGAAATTACAGACTATGAAAAGAGTAGCTTGCTATTATCAACTCACACCACCTTCCAGAGAGAGAAAGAAAAAGGCCATTACGTGGCCTGACCAAGAAGTTGGCCATCCTTTTCCTTTGTTTGTGGGAGGTAGTCCTGATAGGATAGAGTCTTAAATAAAGGGATTGATTTGTTTTCTCCAGCTGTCCTAGTAGTGAGTGAATAAAATTAACTGTGAACTATTCCAATCAATTACTCAATGATTGATTTACATTGATTAGAAAAGAGCTGATTCTTTGTCATGGATATCTAAATACCTTGATGATTCCATTTTGAATTAATTTAAAAGTAGGATAATACCCACTGGCTAGAAGTTTCAAAACTTGAAAATAATCAAACCCACATGATTTTATTTCTTTTACTAACTGCTATGACAATGGAGTTGAAGTCTTACACATTTTTTTTTTTAACCCCAATGTCTTATTGGTTCTCTGGAGCAAAATTCAGAAAGGAGAACAACTATGTAAAAAAGTAATTAGAATTTTGACTTGCTAGGACCTTCTTAGAGGTTTCTCTTATCTTTATATTTTCTTGAGATGTCGTGGGTAAAATGTAAACAACTTTCTATACTATAAATACGCTATTTTGAAGGCAATGATATGCACATTTTTTAGTATGCTGAGAAACAAAATCAAGATAATACTTTAGAAAAGAATTGTGATTCCAATTCTGTACTTTGCACTTAATTTTAAACCTTATAGTGAATATGATTTTCTACAACAGATAGTACAATTCTGTTTCACCATTAACTAAGATAAATAAGTAAATACATTTAAATAAATATTATAATCTTCATTAGTTAATATAAACATTATACATTATTGAATATTTTTTTCCAAGGGACAAGCAGCTTTAAAAATGTGCTTTCACCACTCTTAATCCTCTGAGATAAGGAGGTCTTTTAAACTATAGTTTGTATAACTGAAAATCAAAAGAAAAATGTTTTAATGAAGTTTTTATAATTAATAAAAACATAAGGGAAGACAAAAAAGCAAACTTTTTTGAGTGCTTACTTTTGGGGAAGCATTGAATTTTATATCTGGTATATGGTAATTTATATCTAGGATATGCTCCCCTTTCTATTAGTAGGAATTAGGAAACACAGAGGTGAGTTTTTTGCTCATGAATGATTTTACCTATAGGCACTTTTGAAAGGCATCAGTAGTCAGCAGTTATCACTTTGCTTGCTACCCTTCGTATTGCTAGAGACATAGTGGCTCCATGTTTTATAGAATGTTTATTTTTTCTTTCACTTATCCCAAATCATGTGCCAGCTATTGAACCAATCAGTTTTAACAATGGAAGTTCTAAACCAGGAACCATTTACACTGGATCTTACATTTGCCCCGGGTAAGATGGCGGTTGATGACAGTTTCCATCAACTGCATCAGGAAGAAGTCTTCTTTAGATTCATGATTTAAGTCCTTAAATATAATTTTATTACAGAAAACATAACCTGTATTCAAGCCTTAGCCTTAATTTAGTCCTCATATTCATTGTTACTCTTACCAAATTTTCCTTAATTGTATACCGAACATGCAAATGATTTGGGACAGCAGACAGGGAAATAGTGGGTAGAAAAGGGAAGTTCCCTAGCAAAAGCCCCACCCTCAAGCCTAAATGAGGACAGGCATTCCTGTTGTCACACCCAAAAAGTTGCCTTTTGGCCTGCTATGCCCCCTATCCTGTACCCATATAAACACTGAACCCCAGGCTCCAGAAGCAGATGAGCAGGTGAGGAAATGAGGAGACAAGCAGATGGACAGTAGAATGACACAGCAGAGAAAGAAGAGGAGGAACGTCTGAACACCAAGAGGAGTTCAGCTGGGGGCAGTTGGAGAGAGGTTTAGCGGCTGAATGGCCAGGTTCCAGGGGAAGATCATCTTCCCTCGCCATCCCCTCCTTCCAGCTCCCCATCCAGCCCACTGAGAGACACCTTCACTACTCAATAAAACCTTGCATTCATCCTTCAAGCCCATGTGTGACCTGATTTTTCCAGGACACTGAACAAGATCTTGGGACACAGAGAGCTGTCACACTGGCCCTCTGCCCTTGAAAAAGGCAGAGGGTCCATCGAACTGGTTAACACTTAAATCTGTCTGCAGACAGCAAGGCTAAGAGAGCATTGTTAACACTGGGGCCACAGGCGCCCTCCCTTAGACACTACCATGGGGCCAGAGCCCAAATTGCTTGCCCCAGCCTCTGCACCTGCCTGTCTGCATGTTGCCTCTCCCTCAATGGGTTTGAGCAGCAGTGGTGACCAAACAGGCGAGACACACCCCTGTTGCAAGTCCTGAGAGGGTGATCAGGGAACTCTCCCATTTCACTTAGGTAAGGAAGGGATGAGATTCTGGGATGGACTAAGAAGTAGATTTTACATATCACTTGGTAATTTGTATTATTTGGTATTTTTTTTTCTGGAGATAGAGTCTTGCTCTGTCATCCCCAGCTGGAGTTCAATGATGTGATCTTGGTTCACTGCAACCTCTGCCTCCCAGGTTCAAGCAATTCTCCTACCTCAGCCTCCCAAGTAGCTGGGATTACAGGCATGTGCCACTACACCTGGCTGATTGTTGTATTTTTAGTAGAGATGGGCTTTCACCATGTTGGCCAGGCTGGTCTAAAACTCCTGACCTCATAATCCGCCTGCCACAGCCTCCCAAAATGCTGAGATAACAGGTGTGAGCCACTGCGCCCAGCCTATTTGGTAATCTTTAAAAGCTACAGGTTTAGTAGTGAATTTCTTAAGCAAATAAAAAATATTCCCAACTCCAAACTCTTTTATTAAATAATTTATCCTAATTAAATAGACACTGATCATGGACCATATAATTTATTATCCAAACTGGAGCCACAGGCCATAGACAGTATTGATCCAGACAATCCTCCAAGGTCACCCCCATCCTTCAAAGAGACATTGGCTGCGTATGAGTGGACATTATCCTCGCAGCCCTACACAATCAGGATTCTTTTTCCAATGGACAATTTCATATGAAATAACAGCAGAAAAATTAAAAAACAGGGCATTCCCAAGGGCAAAGTAATGTAGGCCCAAATCAACATATCAGAGATGAAAAGTTGCAGAAAATTGTACTCATCCAACTTGAGCTATAAAAAGTTATATTCTTCAAATGATTTCACTACCACTCTATATAACCGTGTTAACTACATTAGCACTACATACTGACGAAAATAAAGGTCTTCCAAGATTTGCACATAAATGCAAAAAGGATCGTAATCGTCACATTTAAGAGATTTGGAGTCTGTTGGTGTGTGTGGAGGGGAGTGTGTTTTATTGCGATATAATTCAAAAACCATGCAACTGAACAGTTTAATATATTAGCAGAGTTCTGCAACCATCACCAGTATCTAATTATAGAAGAATTTCAACACCTCAAACACAAACTCCATACCATTTAATAATCACTCTTAATTCTTCCTCCTCCCCACTCCCAGGCAAACACAAATCTAGTTTCTGTCTCTGTAGTTTTGCCTGTTCTGGCCATTTCATATAAATGACATCACACAATGTCTTTTCTGGCTGACTTCTTTTTACAATATAATAATTTCAAGGTTCATTCATGTTGTAACATATATCAGTACATCATTCCTTTTTATTTCCAAATGATATTGAATTGTATGGACATATTACATTTTGTTATCCACTCATCAGTTAATGGACATCTGTATTTTTTCCATTTCTGAGATATTACATATAACACTGCTGTGAACATTCATGTGTAAGTTTTTTGTGGACATATGTTTTCATTTCTCTTGGATATATACCCAGGAGTGTAAATTGCTGGTCATATTGTCTCTATGTTTTTTAATACGTTTTGAGGAACTGCCAAACTGCTTTCCAATGTGACTTCACGACTTTACAATCCCACAGCAATATATGATAATTACAATATCTCCATATCCTCACCAACATTTGTTATCATCTGTCTTTTTTATCTTAACCGTCCTAGTGAGTATAAAGTGGTATCTCATCATAATTTTGATTTGCGTTTCCCTACTGGCTAATGGTGCCGAGTGTTTTTTCATGTGTTTCTTAGCCACTTGTGTATTTTCCCTTGAAAACAATCTATTAAGATACTTTTCTTTATTTTGAATGGGTTGTTTTTTTACTACTAAATTGAAAGACGAGTACTTTTTTATGCTAAATACAAGACCGATATCAGTTATATGATTTGCATTTTTTTTTCCTTTTACTGGGTTGTTCTAATAAAGAGTCTGACTCCATTATTGATCTGTGACTCCTGGCAGCTTTTAAAACCCATCCTAATGTCTTCCCCTTGTGTCTTGCAGTGGACCATGATGTTAAGAAATGGTTTTCCCACCTTTGGCACTGAAGGGAAGTTCAAACACGCATGAGGACCCTCAGCCCAGCCTCATCTCAGCCTCATCTCATAACCTCCATAAAACTTCCAAACCATTCTCCTTTCCTGGCTCTCTCAAACATTTTTACACCTTCTTGGGAGCAAGCTTGCTCATCTAGAAAGCTTCATCCTTTGAGGGTATGTATTTTATAACCTGTTGGTGCATGTGTGTTGTCTCCAGTCTTGACATCAGTAACCAAATTTTGGGCAGGAGTCCATTCTATTTATAAGATGTGGACAAAGAATTATGTTTTAGTATCTCAATAGTGTTTTTTGACACAAAATGTAATAATTTTGACCACGTTCAATTTTTCTTTTTAAATTTTGTCACAGGCTTTTGCTGCCATTTATAAGACTTTGGACAACCCAAGCATATGAAGTTTCACTCCTATGTTTTATTTTATTCTGAATTGTATTGTTTTATCTCTTACCATTAGTTTCTGCTCCATTTTGAACTAATTTTTGTATATGGTGTGAAGGGAGGGCACAGCTTTATTCTTTTTTAGGTGGATATCTAGTTTTCCTAAAATGATTTGTTGAAAAGATTTTTCTTTCATTGAATTGTCTTGGCATCCTTGTCGAAAAGCAATTGATACTAAATAGAAGGGTTTATTTCTGGACTTTCAGTTCTATTCCATTGATCTATGTGTCTATTCTTATGCCCGTATAACACTGTTTTGATTAGTATAGCTTTGTGGAAAATTTTAAAGTGAAAAGAAATATAATGTAAGTTCTCTAACTTTGTCTTTCTTTTTTTAAGGTTGTTTTGGTTATTCTGGTCCCTTTCATTTCCATATGAATTTTAGGAACAGTTTGTTAATTTCCTAAAGAAATCAGTTAGGATTACGGTAGGAATTGCATTGAACCAGAAATTCCATTTGGGGAGAACAGCCATCTTAATAACATGAATGTTTTGTATCTGTAAACATGGGAAATGTTTCCTTTGATGTTTTTAATTTCTTTCAACAATGTTTTGTCATTTTCAATGTACAAGTCTTGCTCATGTTTTGTTAATTTGATTTCTGACATTTGTTCTTTTTGATACTATTATAAATAAACATGTGTTTTTAATTTCATTTGGATTTTCCATTGCTCAAAAATATACAACAGATTTTTTTGGTATGCTGTTTTTTATCCCACAATATGGATGAATTTGTTAATGTGTTATGATAGTTCTTTTGGTCATGCGTTTGGTTTTCCTATAGACAAGATAAGATTTTATACAGATAGAGTTAGTTTTATTTCTTTCTTCTCAAGATGGATGCCTCTTATTTTATTTTCTTGCTTAATTGTCCTCCCTAGTGATGCAGGATTTTTCTCTTTAGTTCTGCTAAGTCTGAGTTTTTGTCTCATAACCAGGAAAAATTAGGCACACAGACACATTGAAGGGTGAGAAGGACAAAATGTATTAAACAAAAGGAAAACTCTCAGCAAAGAAAGGGGTTCTCCAAGCAGGTTTTCCCTTCACAATGGAGTACAGGACTTCCACACACCAGCTGAAGAGTCAAGTCTCCTCCTTTGCATAAGGTGTAAATTCCTGGTGGCTCTCCCCTATCCTTCCAGGGCACATGAGGGCCCTTCGTGTGAGTCATTCCACGTTGATTTATTTCTCTAACTGTGCATGTATTAAGGGATGGAATTTTTCACCATGGATGTGTTTAGGCAAGCCCCCTGTGCACAATGACCTGACGGGTCGAAGGTTTTCCAGGGACCCTCCTGTGTCTGCCTAGGAGAGTTCTCTGCCTCCTGCCTATATCACCAGGAGCTCCAATATAATATTTAATGTAAGTGATGAGATCATACATCCTGAGTTGTTTCTAATCTTGGGGGAAAAACATTTATTTTCTTTCACCATTAAATATGATTATCTGTGGAATTTCATAGATGTCTTTTTAGCAAGTTGAAGAAGTTCTCTTCCATGTTTAATTAGTGAGTAATTTTTTCAAGAAGAAGTGTTGGATTTTTCAAATTCTTCCACATTTATTGAGATGATCATGTGGTTTTTGTCCCTTATTCTGTCAAAATTGTGCAATACATTAATTTTCAAATGTTGAAGCAACCTTGCATTCCTGGCATAAAAAACACTTGGTGATGGTGTTTAATCTTTTTTGACTGTGTTGAGGTCTGTTAAAATTTTGTGAGGATGTTTATATTTATATTTTTCTGTAGTTTAGTTTTTTCTTTCTTGTGATTCCTCTCTTTCTGCATTTTGATAGCCAAAGTAAAGACAGTATTGATATTAATTCTTCTTTACAGCTTTAGTAGAATTCACAAGTACGCCATCTGGTCCAAGTGACAAATAATACTTTTACATATTTATTGGATACAATGTGATGTTTTGATATATGTATAGAATTAATAAGGTCATTAGAAATATCTTTCATTACTGATTTCACTAATTTGATTTTTCTCAATGTAGATAAAGTTGTGTTGATATTTTTACAAAAGCACAACATTCTATGTGCTGTACTTTCCTCGGGTTTTTTTATATGTATTTTTCTCCCATGGCTCATACTTGTTTGGTACAAACTAGACAAATATAATGGTATTGGCAGCTCTGGAGCTCAGTTGCCCTTCCCTCAGGTTTGTGTTTGTTGCTATTTTGTTGTTGTTGTTTTGCTGGTTTTTTTTTCTCTAACTTTACAGGAATAACTATATAAAGACTGTATTTTGGTTGTATGCCACCACTGAATTCTCTGCTCTGTTATTTAGTTTTCAGCTAATGATTGGGCAGATATTTTCTTTTTTTTTTTTTGAAAGAAAGAAAAAGAGAGAAAAGAAGAAAGACAGAGTGAAAGAAAGAAAGAAAAAAGAATGTAAGAAAGAAAGAGGAAGAGAAAGAGGGAGAGAGAATGGGATTCTTGTTCTATTGCCCAGGCTAGAATGAAGTCTAAAAATGGGTATTAAAAACCTCTTTTATGCCAATAATTGTGCTTAAAAATGGAGACAGGAAGGAATAAGGGATGACAATAACAAACAAGCAGTCAACCAGTATTTTATTTAAACCTATGAAATGCTATGCAATTGCTGAGGAGTGATTTACTTCCAATTATATGGTCACTTTTAAAATAGGTGTAATGTGATACTGAGAAAAATGTATGTTTTATGGATTTGGGGTGGAGAGTTCTGTAAATAATTGTTAAGTTTACTTGTTCCAGGTCTGAGTTCAGTCCTGGATATCCTTGTTAATATTCTATCTCACTGATCTGTCTAATATTGACAGTGTAATGTTAAAGTCTACCACTATTATTGTGTGGGAGTCTAAGTCTCTTTGTAAGTCATTAAGAACTTGCCTTCTGTATCTGGGTGTTCCTGTATTGGGTGCGTATATATTTAGGATCGTTAGCTCTTCTTGTTGCATTGATCCTTTCACCACCATGTAATGTCCCTCTTTGTTTCTTATGGTCTTTGTTGCTTTAAAGTCTGTTTTATTAGAGA
>CAUYLG010017504.1:0-131700 GCA_963573385.1 Cacajao melanocephalus | reverse complement strand
GACAGGAACGAATAAGGGATGAAAATAACAAACAAGCAGCCAACCAATATTTTATTTAAACCTGTGAAATGCTATGCAATTGCTGAGGAGTGATTTTCTTCCAATTATGTGGTCACTTTTAAAATAGGTGTAATGTGATAGTGAGAAAAATGTATGTTTTGTGGATTTGGGGTGGAGAGTTCTGTAAATATTTAAGTTTACTTGTTCGAGGTCTGAGTTCAAGTCCTGGATATCCTTGTTAATTTTCTATCTCGTTGATCTGTCTAATATTGACAGTGTAATGTTAAAGTCTCTCACTATTACTGTGTGGGAGCCTAAGTCTCTTTGTAAGTCATTAATGAACCTGCCTTATGTATCTGGGTGTTCCTGTATTGGGTGCATATATATTTAGGATCGTTAGCTCTTGTTGCATTGATCTTTCGCCACCGTGTAATGTCCCTCTTTGTTTCTTATGGTCTTTATTGCTTTAAAGTCTGTTTTATCAGAGATGAAAATTGCGGCTTCTGTTTTTTTTTTTTTTTCTTTTCATTTGGTATGTCTTCCTCCATCTCTCTGTTTTGAGTCTTTGTGTATCCTTGCATGTGAGATGGATCTAGCTACAGCATACCGATAGCTTTTTATACAATTTGCCTGTCTGTGTCTTTTGATTGGGGCATTTAGTCCATTTAAATTTAGGATTAATATTGATACATGTGAGTTTGATACTGCCATTTAATGCTAGCTGGCTGTTTTTTCCATTAGTTGATGTAGAGTCTTCATTATGGTGATGCTCTTTACCTTTTGGTATGTTTTTGGAATGGCTGATACTGGTTGTTCCTTTCTATTTGTAGTGCTGCTTTCAGAAGCTCTTGTAAAGCAGGCCTGGTGGTGATGAAATCTGAGTTCTTGTTCTCAAAAAATTTTATTTTTTCTTCACTTAGGTAGCTTAGTTTGGCTGGATATGAAATTCTGGGTTGAAAGTTCTTTTCTTTAAGGATGTTGAATGTTGGCCCCCACTCTCTTCTGGCTTGTAGAGTTTCTGCTGAGAGATCTGCTGTGAGTCTGATGGGCTTCCCTTTGTGGGTAACCGGACCCTTCTCTCTGGCTGCCCTTAGCACTTTCTCCTTCATTTCAACCCTGGTGAATCTGACGATTATGTGCCTTGGGGTTGCTCTTCTTGAGGAATATCTCTGTGGTGTTCTCTGTATTTCTTGGACTTGAATATTGGCCTGCCTTGCTAGGTTGGGGAAGTTTTCCTGGCTAATATCCTGAAGAGTATTTTCCAGCTTGGATTCATTCTCTTTGTCACATTCAGGTACACCTATCAAACGTAGATCAGGTCTTTTCACATAGTCCCATATTTCTTGGAGACTTTGTTACCCTTTTTTCTCTAATCTTGCCTTCTTGTTTTATTTCATTGAGTTGATCTTCGACCTCTGATATCCTTTCTTCTGCTTGGTCAATTCAGCTGTTGAAACTTGTGCATGCTTCGCGAAGTTCTCGTGTTGTGTTTTTTAGCTCCATCAATTCATTTATATTCCTCTCTAAGTTACCCATTCTTGTTAGCATGTCGTTAAATCTTCTTTCAAGGTTCTTAGTTTCTTTGCATTGGGTTAGTACATGTTCTTTTAGCTCACAGAAGTTTCTTATTATCCACCTTCTGAAGCCTGATTCTGACAGTTCATCGCACTCATTCTCCGTCAGGCCTTGTTCTCTTCCTGATGAGGAGCTGCGATCTCCTGTAGGAGGAGAGGCATTCTGATTTCGGGTGTTCTCAGCCTTTTTGCACTGGTTTCTTCCCATTTTTGTAGATTTATCCACCTGTCATCTTTGTAATTGCTGACTTTCAGATTGGGTCTGAGTGGATGTCTGGCTTGTTGGTGATGAAGTTTTTTCTGTTTCTTAGTTTTCCTTCGTCGGCCATCGGACGCTCTTTCCCCATAGAGCTAGGCCTTCCTGGGTTCAGCTGTGCTTACTGTGAAACTCTCAGTCCTCAGCGCTTCCAATTGCTGTTCTCCTTGTGAGGATGAGACCAGTCGAGCCCGACTCAAAGGCCACCCAGTCCCGTATACTCCGCACTGAGAAGCGCCATGCCGGGGCGCTGGCAAAACAGCCGCGCCAGCCAAAAGAGTCGCACTGGCGAGCTGTGTGGCTCCTCTGCTGGGTAGCTCCCAGTTTGTGGGCAACAGAAATTCGTCTGAAATTGCGGTGTCCACTCGCTCTCTGTGCTTTCACTGGGAGCTACAATCCTGAGCTGTTGCTAAGTGGCCATCTTGGATCTTTCTCCCAGATGGAGTCTTAACTCTTGTCACCTGTGGCCCAGACTGGAGTGCAGTAGTGCAGTCTTGCTCAGCTCACTGCAACCTCCACCTCCTGAGTTCAAGCAATTTTCCTACATTAGCCTCTCAAGTAGCAGGGATTACAGGTTTGTGGCACCATACCTGGCTAATTTTTTGTATTTTTAATAGAGACAGAGTTTCTCCATGTTGTCCAGGCTGGTCTCAAACTTCTGACCTCAAGTGATCCACCCACCTCAGCCTCCCAAAGTGCTGAGATTACAGGGATGAGCCACCACACTCAGCCTATTCTGTGCTTTTAAACACACACACACATACACACACATGGACATATATATATTTATCTTCCTAAGCCTAAGAGCTATGATAACACATTGAAGGAACCTAAGTTCTTGCTTGTGGCCATTTACATTTACAGGTTATGTAGTATGTTGAGCTTGGGACAAAACAGAAACTATGAGGTAGGAATCTAATTAGAATTTTGAAATAAAATATTTGTTTCTAATTATTTTCTTTCTAACTTCTAAAGAGTAAAAATAAAATTTATGGCCGGCATATTAAAGAACGATCCTGCTTTTATTTTTGAGCATGTGAAATCACAATAGCATTAAAAATTGTGTGGCTTTTGAATCAAACCAAAGTTTCTATTTTTTTATTGTCAGCATTCAGAGGTAGGGAAATGTAAAGTCTCAGAAAATACTATTTCTAGTCTCAATTTTAAATTTTCCCAGAATTCTGCTCATGAAGACAAATGAATACTGACAACCTTTATTTCTGAAAAAGGTGATAAAACAAGTGTATTTAGAAACCAGTAGTAAGAATTGAAATTAGAAAATTGTGAAAAGACATTACTTTCCAAATGTTCTAAAGGCACTTAAAAGGTGAACTCGGGGCATGTTTTGTAATTTCATCAGCTGTTTGACTAAGTTTTAATTATGTTTATTTTAATTACATCAAAAATCTGCTTTCCACTTCTGTGTCACAACTGTTGTATTATTTGACATTATAAACGATGAATCTCGGCCAGGTGAGGTGTGATCCCAGCACTTTGGGAGACCGAGGTGGGTAGATCACAATGCCAAGAAATCAAAACCATCCTGACCAACATGTGAAACCCCATCTCTACTAAAAATACAAAAATTACCTGGGTGTGGTGGTGTGCATCTGTAGTCCCAGCTACTTGGGAGGCTGAGTCAGGAGAATTGCTTGAACCCAGGAGGTGGCGGTTGCCCTGAGCCGAGATCGTGCCACTGCACTTCAGCCTGGTGACAGAAGAAGAGACTGTCTAAAAAAAAAAAAAAAAAAAAAAAACAAGATGAATCTCATTGAATGTGAAATAATGTCTGGTTATATTAATGGTAAAAAAAAAAAAAACATTAAATTCTAGAACTAATACAGGGAAACTAATACTAAGATTTTTACTGTAATTCTGTACTTCTTTTATTACCAAGTTTTACAATATTGTCTCAGTTATACTGTACTTTCATCTTTTTCTAATAAGTATGACTTTTGATTGTATGGCATGTACTACTTGTGGAAAATGGTATGAAATCTTAATAAAAGTTTTAGAACATTGATAGATGCTGGAACTGTGATGACTACTTCCTTTCTTATATTTAGTATGTTCTGGTATTTCAGGTCTTTCAGATTACAAATTGTTGGAAGGCAGGAGAATACTGTATTGATGGAAAGTAGTATTTAGATGCATATTTTATTAGAATTACGTAATTTATGGTCATTAGTGCATTTTATATACAATGCACCTGAATGTATGTTTGCAAACTTCCCACATATCATATGTTGCCAGTAGAATCCCAGAAGTTGTAATTTATATATCATATTCTTTCCTTATAGGCAGCTTTTTGTTTTAAAATGATGAAAATTATTCGTGGTCGTTGACCAGTTATTTTGAGATAGCAAGCCTTGTTTTTAAAGTTCTTTTTTTCTTCTTCTTTTTTTTTTTTTTTGAGACGGAGTCTCACTCTTATCACCAGGCTGGAGTGCAGTGGCGAGATCTTGGCTCACTGCAAGCTCTACATCCTGGGTTCAAGCAGTTCTCCTGCCTCAGCCTCCTGAGCAACTGGGACTACAGGCACCCGCCACCACGCCCAGCTAATTTTTATATTTTTAGTAGAGACGGGGTTTCACCATGTTGGCCTCCCAAAGTGCTGGGATTTCAGGCATGAGCCACCACGCCTGGCCAGTTCTTTTTTCTAAATTTAGAAATTATTTGTGTCCTTTTTATTCTCCTAGATTGAAAAGCTGAGAAGACAAAGGGAATTTTAAAGCTGGAAACAACAAAGCGTGTTTATTTTCAAAGAATAGATGTAGAAAGGAATGTCTTTAAATATTTCCCTTAAAGAAGGTTTTCTTGCAACTTACAGAATTTATGTCAAGAAATAGTAGATTCTTCTTTTTCTATTTTAAAATCAATTTAATCTTACCATATTTCTAAAAAGCAAAATTTCAATATTTTAACATTGATTGATAATTTATTTCCCCATCATTTATAGTGGTGTTTCTATTTTTTTCTTTTAAAATGATTCTTCATTATTCAACTTGATAAAGTTGTTTCTTACTTTTTTAACACCCATGACCCCTTTTGACCTGTAAATAGTATTATGTTCTTCTTTAATGTAATTCTGATTTTTTTATTTTTTATTTTTTTTAAGACAGGAGTCTTGCTCTGTCGCCCAGGCTGGAGTGCAGTGGCGCAATCTTGGCTCACTGCAACCTGGCCTCCCAGGTTCAAGCGATTCTCCTGCCTAGCCTCCTGAGTAGCTGGAATTACAGGTGCCCACCACCACGCCCAGCTAATTTTTGTATTTTTAGTAAAGAACGGGCTTTCACCATGTTGGCCAGAGTGGTCTTGAACATCTGACCTCGTGATCTGCCCACCTTGGCCTCCCAAAGTGCTGGGATTACAGGCGTGAGCCACTGTGCCCAGCCTGTAATTCAGATTTTTAAAATAAATTAGTTTTTGTGTTTAAAGACAAAATTAAACCACATTATTGTGTATACATATATATATATATATACACACATATATATACACACACACATACACACACACACACACGCACACATATATATATATATAAACATTTATTCTTACCTTCCTCCTATCAGAGATGAAATTTATAACCCTCCATGATGTAGTGGATATCCCTTTCATCTCCCTTGCTGAGAATATTCTAGAGATTGTAGTTTTTACAGTCATGGCCTTCAGTTAGGGAAAACATGTAAATTTTGTATAGATGAGAACTGGTCACACACAAAATCAACAAATTGGCTGGGCGTGGTGCCTCATGTCTGTAATCACAGCACTTCGGGAGGCTGAGGCAGGCAGATCACCTCAGGTCAGGAGTTCAAGACCAGGCGGGCCAACATGGCAAAACCCCATCTCTGGTAAAAATACAAAAATTAGACAGGTATGGTGGTGTGCCCCTGTAGTCCCAGCTACTCGGGAGGCTGAGGCAAGAGAATTGCTTGAACTTGGAAGGCAGAGGTTGCAGTGAGCCAGGATCATAGCACTGCACTCCAGCCTGGTGACAGAGGGAAACTCCGTCTCAAAAAAAAAAAAAAAAAAAATTCAACAAATAGGGTATTGAAGGTATTATATTTCCCTAATGATTTGGTCCTATTTTGCTGTTTCAAATTGGATGAAATAATATATGTACTTAATGTGCATTTAGACAGTACTAAAATGAAAAGGATTGTCCCTTAAAGAAAGGATATTTCAATTTGAAACTAAGACATAAACTAGTAAAACAAAAAATGTTTCATCTTTCATAGTTGTGAATTAGTTTCAAGTTATATTGATTATGCTCTTCTAAGATGAGTAAAACAAATGCAGGGAAGATAGCTCATGAGCTTTACTTATTGTACTCTGTAATTCTGTACCACTAGTTATGTGCGTCATGTAATAGGAGAACTTAGCTTTTGAGGGTCTGTGTATGAGCTACACGTGAGTGCATTGAGCATCAAGTGCTTCTGACGTTTAAACCTTTTTTTTTTCTTTCGATACTCTAAATTGGGGTAGGGAATAAAGCTGTGTTAGAGTTGGACAACTTCGTATCTAATTGTAACCCTTACATGTGTTTTCTCTCCACATTCTGGAGAAATAAAGTTGTGTTGCATTGCACAGACAGAGTAATAGAAGTAGAGTGGTGTGGTATACTGGCATAACAAGTTTTTTGTTTTCCTTTTCATAGTATTTGTCTATTTTCAGTACTTCTGTATTAAGACTGTATAGTTACTTTAGCTTTGTATGTGAATTGGGTACAGTGGTTGGTAGAAAAATTGAAAACAGCTGTGACTTTAATTAAATGTACAAGCAATCGTATCTTTTGGGAGAAGTGCTGGTTTCACTTTTGTTAGAAATGGAGTATTTCATTTGTGTAATGTATGCAGCTTTCTAATTTTTGTCTCCTGTCAGCAGGGCACAGTAAGGTGGACTTAGAATCCTGTTTTTCCTTTTTTTGTTTGAAAATCAGGACAGGAAAGGCAGAATCTGAGAATGTAAAGATTTTGCTTAAATAATTGACTGGGCAGCACAGTTAGTAGAAGCTCATTATTTCAGAATTAAATTAAGTCTTAGCTTTGCATGATTATTTTCCTTAGTTCTAAAAGTCAAGATTTCACTATATTTATTTATTTTTATTATTGAGATAGAGAAGAATTGAATTTTCCTTTAAATTGGTTACATATATACAGATAGTTGGTTGTGAATCCGGTTTGTCCTATTTAAAGTGATTCTGTGTGTCTGTGTTAACAGTTACATAAATGCTCCACATTAAAGCAGGTTAGATGTTATCATAACTTGGTGACTTGCTAGGCCAGTCTCTATCATTTTTAATGTAACTCTAATCCTTAAAAAATTATTTTATTATCTGCACATGGCTGTCATTGTAAAATGTTTAATGCATTAGGCACCATAGTAACCAGCAGAAGTGGTTCCACGTGTTGGCTTTTGCAAGTTATTATAAAAGTCATTGTATACACCTCTCTTGATTTGGTGTAGCATGCCATTTTTGAAAAGCCACGTGCAGGTTTGAGATTTTGCGATTGGAACTCACGTAGAAAGCTTGGGGTAGCAAAATACTAAAAAATTATTCCCTGATGGCCTCAATGATAATACTTTAAAGAACATATAAAGCTTTGAATCTTCCTTTTTAAAAACAGATTGTGAGGACTGCTGAGAGAGACTTGCAATCCAGTCACATAAGCATAATAAAGAAATATTGGTCCTCATGGAAGAAGAGCAAGATTTACCAGAGCAACCAGTAAGTATTTCCTTTTGCAGTTTAAAGTTGATTGAGAAGAGCTAATCTTCAGAGATCTTCATTATTATTAAAATAAGGAAAAGATTTCCTTAATCATTTTCTTCCGAGAAAACAATGTTGTATTTTGCTGACTTAATTCTAAGGAGTCTGTTTAGAAAATTCAGTATTACAAAATAAATATTGTATTTAGAAATGTCATTTAAAAAAATTAGTGGTTAGTGTTACAGTTTTTTAGAAAATAAAAGAGGACATGTCTTTATTGGTCTGACAGTATATCACCATTTCTACCACAAAATTTAGTTTCGTTTTTACCTAAATTTCCCTAATTGAGTTAATTTTTTAAAAATTAGTAGTAGTGAGGAATGTGTAATTTGACCACTAATTCTTAAAAACAGATAAAACCCTAGAGACTATTTTGAATTCTTAATTTCTTTTAAATATTTAACATAATAAAATAATTTTAAATGTTCCCAAGTGATATGGGTTTATCTTCTTTTTGGTTTTTGGCCCTTAATATTTAAAAAAACAAAAGCAACAGTGTCATTCTTTTAAGGTAACTTTTATGCTGAAGGGTCTTTTCCTTTTATCTTCAGTTTCTTTTTCTGAAGTTTGATAACTACTGATTCAATTTGCTGTCCTGAGTGGGCCTCTTGCATTTCATATTAAGAGAAGGTAGAGAGTGGTATGAAAATCTAACCTAGAAAAATTTGAATTTTGAAAGCAAATAATAAGTTTTTCATGTTCTAGATGTATTCTTTAGGTGTACTAGCTCCCATTTAAATGATAAAGTCCTTTTTTAAAATTTTATTTATTTATTTATTTTAAATAAAGTACATTAATATGTTTAATATTTTTCTTTATATTGAAAAATGTATATTGATGATTACTTTGTCATTATTCTTTTAACCCCTTCAGTTGAGATAAGTACAAAACCAAGAAGACATTAGCAACTGGTAAAAGACCTTTTCAAACATTTGAAATGTGATCCCCTATCCCTGGTGGGATTTTAATAATCAGGGAAATGGTAGGGTTAAAATTATCTTGAGGAATGTGTATAAGATTTACACTATTGGAACAAATAGCTGAATTGTAGATACTAAATGTACTAAGGAAAATTATGCCATTGAGTTTTTAATGTGGTAAGACAAAGGTCTAGGTGTATTTTCAAAAGACTTATGTAAGTGTTGACATATTGTTGAAATATGGGTATTGTTGTTAGTTACTCCTTACCTGTTTAAGGTAATGAGAATTGTGAGGCTGATCTGCTGGCAGATCGTCTGTCTCTTCTGCTCTGCTTCATTTCCTTGCCATTTTGTTGAACTTCTGTAACATGATGTGCAAAACCTAATTGTTACTTCAGAGAAAGGTAAGAAATTGAAGCACTTTAAAACCAAAATTTCTGCTGACTATAAATGGTTGTCACAGGGCATCTTTTCCTTGTTGATTTATGCCCAGATCTTAATTTATAGAGGTGATTGAGTGATGACATGAAGAGGTCAGTACCATTGAAAGAAAAGTTTAGTGTTTACTCATAGTTCCCCTTGAAACAAGAGGCATAGCATGCCACACAGGGGGAAGTACCCTGTTGGTCAGGAGGCAGAAAGAGTGAGAGGAAGGCATGAGCCAAAGACTTACTGAGGTTTCTATGTGAAAAGCAAGGTTGGCAGGGAACAGCTTGGGGTTGACTAGTTTGAATAATTCTGTCAGGCTTTGTGGCCTAGGAGCTGTTCCTGGTTGTCTGGTGGTACTTTGTCCTGGGTTGATTTATGATTTAGGGCAGGAGAAATAGGGGCTTAGTGTGTGAGAGTTAGATAAAGGAGGTGGTTCAGAGTATGGGCACTGGATCTCAGGAGAGATAAAAAACAAATTTGGCCTTGAGTTTGGCTCTGTGATTAATGGATGTCAAATAGACAAATACAGAATCTAAGAAAACACAACACTGATTAATGTTTAAAATAGAACAGAAAGAGTAATGACACACTTTGAGTTAAGAAAAAAATGGCTTTTCACAGTCTGTAGTGGAGATCTAAAATATGAGTGGAAAGAATGGTCCATCCCAAGTTGATGATAAATAAAGCCAATGTTTTTTAACCCTAGTGATGTTACTAATAGGCATTATTATTGAATTAGTTTAATCCCATTGTCTCTTCTTGATTCTTCCTTATTGAATTACCCCTTCTATTCTCCACTAATTGCTTGCTCTACCTCAAGATTTTTGGCAGGCTCAGTGGCTCATGCCTGTAATCCCAGCACTTTGGGTGCCGGAGGTGAGTGGGCACTTGAGGCCAGGAGTTTGAGACCAGCCTGGTCAACATGGGGAGACCCCATCTCTACTAAAAATATAAAAATTAGCCAGGTGTGGTGGCACATGCCTGTAATCCCAGCTACTTTGGGAGGCTGATGCAGGAGAATCACTTGAACCCGGGAGGTGGAGGTTGCAGTGAACTAAGATTGTGCCTCTGCACTCCAGCCTGGATAGCAGAGTGAGTGAGATTCTGTGTCCCCCTGCCGCCCCAAAAAGATTTTGTTAGATAACTCACAATGTAATAAATTCTAACTTGAGATCATTTCCCCTTCCCTTTATTGCTAATCAACCCTCAACTGAGTTGTAAATAATTGTTATATTACTATAAATCAGCTTCCAAAAATGCAAGAATCTTATCCACAGATGAGAGGATCCTTTGATTGATTATTGTACAGCCTCTACTTGGAGAATAGAGTACAAAGAACAGTAATGGATTGAGAATAAGAAATACCTCGGCCAGGCGCAGTGGCTCATGCCTGTAATCCCAGCACTTTGGGGGTCCAAGGCGGGCAGATCATGAGGTCAGGAGATTGAGGCCATCCTGGCCAACATGGTGAAACCCTGTCTCTACTAAAAATACAAAAATTAGTTGGGCGTGGTGGCGTGTGCCTGTAATCCCAGCTACTTGGGAGGCTGAGGCAGGAGAATCGCTTGAACCAGGGAGTGGGAGGTTGCAGTGAGCCGAGATTGCGCCACTGCACTCCAACCTGGGTGACAGAGCGAGACTCCATCTCAAAAACAAAAAGATGGCTATTAGTAAGCACAGTCAATGAAAATGGTATTAAATTGTTTTTTGTATGAAATTTCATCTAGGTTATGAACAAGCCCTTTACCCCCCTAGTATGTGGAATATGACTTTCTAGTAAACAGAACAATGTCCTTCTCTTTGTAGGACAGTGTTGGATAAATCTTGACATAAACATCTTCCTTTTTATAGTCTCCATGAAGACTTTTATCCTAGATTACAATTTACCTAGTGCTCATATGCTTTTGTCTCTTGTTTTAACCTTCAGAGCCATTACTTGTAAGTCATCACAGAGTAATTTCAGAATGACTTTTGTAATGCTTAATACAATTTTCTTAACTAGAGAGTGCTATATTTTTTTTTTTTAAAAGATGGGGTTTCACCATGTTGGCCAGGCTGGTCTCAAACTCCTGACCTCAAGTGATCTGCCCACCTCGGCCTCCCAAAGTGCTGGAATTACAGGCGTGAGCCACCACACCTGGCCGAGAGTGCTGTTTTTTAAGCCTGTCTTGAAATTTCTGGGATTCAACTCTGTTCTTATTATCTATGATCATAACCCTAAAATTACAGGCGTGAGCCACAGCACCCAGCTATATTCCTAAGTACTTTATTCCTTTTGATTCTATTGTGAATGGAATTTCTTTTTTCATTTTTGGATTGTTTGTTGCAAGTATATAGAAATGTAATTGATTTTTATATATTTGTCTTGTATTTTGCTGCCTTACTGAACTTGTTTATCAGTTCTAGTGGTTTCTTAATGTATTCTTTAAGATTTCTATATACAAAATTATGTCATATACAAAAAGAGATTGTGATTTTTTTCACTTTTAACCCTAACAGAGAGCTTTTTCAGCTTTATTGCTTTCTTACTGGCAGCCTGTATTAACTGTCAGCATTTATTTGACATACTGTAAGCATTTATTATCTGTAAGATACAGAAATACTTTGCTTTCTGTATTTGAAGATGATACTGACAGCATACTTCTCATGAATATTGATAAATGGATATGGTCCTAATCCCTTGGATACCAGTTGCTTGTATAATCTATACTGGTTTTGTTAATGAAAATTGTTCCATATAGGATGGGTTGCTACTTGAATCTTTGCTTACTTTGCTGTGCAGTTTTCAGTATTCATTATTGCAAGTACTATATTACTCTGTAAACTCCCCAGAAAATTGTTGCTCAATCTTTGCTAGTCCTGTTAACAACCAGGAATAATTTTCGGTCAGTTTCTGGATTCTATTGTTTGAATCAATACTTCTATAATTGAGTGAAATCTGTCTGTCTTCTTTAGTTAATTTACCTGCCTCTACTGCCTAGTTAGTGTATCCCTGCCTCAGAGGGGGACATAATTGCTCAAATCAAGACAAACAATGGGCCATATGAGGTAAAAAAAAAAAAAAAATATATATATATATATATATATATATAAATATATATATGTTGTAACACCTTTTTCTTCCCCAGACTTTTCTGTTTGGTAGATACGACTTCAGATTCATTTTCTCCCTTTGTATTTATGAATATGAACTCTGTACTGGGTTGGCACTATAATAAATTAAAAGTAAAGGAGGGTAAAGAAGCATAGTTCTTCCTTGAAAGTAAATAAATCTTTGGCCAGGCATAGTGCTCATGCCTATAATCCCAGCACTTAGGGAGACCAAGGTGGGCAGATCACTTGAGGCCAGGAGTTCGAAACCATCCTGCCCAATTTGGCAAAACCCTGTCTCTACTTAAAATATAAAAAATAGCTGTGCATGGTGGTGTGCACCTGTGGTCCCAGCTACTTGAAAGGCTGAGGCACGAGAACTGCTTGAAGCTGGGAGGCAGAGGTTGCAGTGAGCCGAGATTGCGCCACTGTACTCCAGCCTGGATGACAGAACGAGACCTTGTCTCAAATAAATAAATAAAAAGTAAATTTTAAAATGTTGCTCTGGGCCCCTTTTCCCTCTTTTTTTCTTTTCTTTTGGAGTTGATTAGCTAAATTTGTTGCTCTATACCTCTGATAGAATGAAAACTATGATAAGTTAGATTCCTCAGTGCTCTAATTTTCTTTGTTTGAATTACTATATGAAGAGTACAGACTGTTTTGGTTACTCAGCTAACCAGCTCATAATGACATTTCCTTGATAGCAAGGAAATTCTTTGGATGAGCTAAGCATAATTTCATCTCTACTACTGGAAGAGTACATTATTATCTGACCTTATATAACTACTCTCATCTTTAGATAGGAAGGACAGAACATTTTATAAAAAGGAGCTATATGTTGTCATTTATGAAATTATGGCAGGCAGATAAACTAGTTAGTTGAATTTTTCTTATCTTCAGCCTGATAGTTTCCAGGCAAAACACTGTTTTCCAATGTTACATGTTCCAATAGGTTTCCAATGACCTAGGTAGATCATATTTCCCTCACTTTTTTCAGTGAGATTGTCATATACATTTGTAATGCAGTTATATTTATTTGTCACAGTCTGCATACCATCCTGGAATCCCTCAACCTCCTGGTTGTTTTATGGTATCTTTTATCATACAGAAGTTTAAGATTGTTTGTAATCATATCTATTTTATCCTTTATGGCGTTTGGATTTATGTCATGCTTAATAAGGATTTACCCACCTCAAGGTTTTATTTTTGTTTTTGCTTCAAATGCTTTAATGTATTTTTTGTTTTAAATTTAGAAAATTTTTTTTTAACTTGTCTTTGTTTCTTTATTTTCTCCTTTTTGGTACCTATGAAAATTAAAAGAACATTGAATAGAATACATTTTGACACACCATAAGCAAGGAACCAAGAGTGTTTGGTTTCATTTATTTTGTGGTTGTATATTCTCATGAGGAATAGATGGCCACAAGAAATTTTATGGGGCTTGCATTTATTATTTGCCTTGTCTGAAATATTCAATAATATTAAATATCTATGGTTCCACCTGATATGTTTACTTCAAATTATCTAGGAGAGTTTCTGCCTTCTTCTGTTAGCTTGAAGTACTTTTAAATATTTACAATTTGAATGGCTAAGCATATTAGACATGTTTCTACTACAACCAATTCTAACCAGAGAGCTCTAAAATCAGATTCTTTGTAACATGAAAACAGAAAAATCCATTAGTATTAACCATTGATCTTTCAGTTGTGGATTCTTACACTGTTTCAGTGGAAGTGTCTTCTCCACTGAAATAGAAAATGTGAAATGTGAAAAAAAAAATAGGGCGAACAATATTTTCTAAATTACTGGTAACCTAATAAGAATTCATACTAATTTTTGACAGTAAACTAACTTAAGTATAAAGCCATTTTTGTTAAATAAATGAGTACGTGATACTTAGATTGCCATCTTTACTGTTTGTTTAAATATAACTTGCCTATTACAGTATAAAACCAACTAGTTTGTTTCCAAGCTTGGATACTTAATCCTAGTAAACATTCTATCTACCTTGAGTAAAAATTCTGGTTTCCTTTGAATCAGAAGAAACTTTTTTCATTAAAAAGAAGTGCTCCATTTAAAAAACAAACTTCATCTCTAGCTCTAAAATATAACAAGGATTAATTAAATAAATCTAAACAAAACAAAGTTAAATAGTTATACTGTAATAGTTAATAGCCTGCTGTTTGAGTAGCTAAATGATTTTAAAAACAGATCAGTACATTGATACCTTTGTGATTTATTTTTGCAGGTGAAAAAAGCCAAGATGCAGGAATCAGGAGAGCAAACTATAAGGTATGTACAGTTCACTTTCTTTTTAATGAACTACTCATAGGTTGGTTTTTTTTTTCCTTTTCACATGCTGATTAGTGTATGGGCATGCTTTGCCCTCTTTTTGGTTCTTACCATCAACTGTTTAATTTGGAAATTATTTGGTTTAAGATTAAAATTTCTTTCCCAAATAGTTTTTTCCTGAAACACCTGCACTGATTTTTCCTTATGCATTCATTATTTATTCAACAATATGTGCCAAACTCATGTTGTATATCAGGCATTGTACTATATAGAGGAGACTCAGTGATAAAGATGAAAAGCACCATATTCTTCAGTCACACATACAATATACAGAATAGGAAGCATAAGTGAATTAAAGAAATTCCAAGAGATTTGGTATTAATTACCAAATGGATATGAAGTGGCTTAGTCATTAACCCCCCTCCTCTTATAGAAAAGAGGCAGCTTGTTTTCACCTCACAGTTTGGCTTCCACATACCATAGTTTTCAGTTTTCCACAGTTCTTGCCTTCTGTCATTTGTGCACCAACCATATGAGCCAGAAACTGCATCACCTCTACCACATTAATTTCAAGAACCCTACACTTTTACCTCCACACACTATCATCTCAGCTTATTTATTCTAGAACTGGTATGTTAGCCATATGATATCTTAAACCATATTTTCACCATCACCCCTTAAAAAGAACTTTAGTTTCTTCCTTATGAGAAACTTGGCCAGGCGCAGTGGCTTATATAAGCCTATAATCCCAGCACTTTGGGAGGCCAATGTGGGCATATCACTTGAGGCCAGGAGTTCGAGACCAGCCTGGCCAACATGGCAGAACCGCATCTCTACTAAAAATAAAAAAATTAGCTGGGTGTGGTGTCTAGAGCCTATAATCCCAGCTACTTGGGGGACTGAGGCAGGAGAATGGCTTGAACCCATGAGGTGGAGGTTATAGTGAACCAAGAATGCACCACTGCACTCCACCCTGGGCAACAGAGAAAGACTGTCTCTCAAAAAAAAAAAAGAAAAAAGTAAAGAAACTTAACTGGTGAGGCGTGGTGGCTCCACTTTTGGAGGTCCAGGTGGGCAGATCACTTGAGTTCAGTAGTTTGAGACCAGCCTGGGCAGCATAGCAAGACCCCATCTCTACAAAAATCACAAAAAAATTATCCAGGCATGATGGTGCTCACCTTTAGTCCCAGCTACTCAGGGGGCTGAGGCAGGAGGATTGCTTGAGCCCAGGGGCCAGAGGTTATAGTGAGCCAAGATTGCGCCACTGGACTCCATCCTGCTTCGGTGACAGAGGAAGACGTTGTCTCATAAAAAAAGGAATGGAGGGAAGGAGGGAGAAACTTAACTATAAGATCTACTGTAATTAGGAAGGAGAGAGGGAGGGAGAGAAGAAGGAAGGAAAGGGAAGGGAGGGGAGGGGAAGAGGAAGGGAGAGAAACTTAATTATAATATCTACTGTAATTAGTCCCTTACAAACATTCTTGACTTCCTCACTTTTTTTCTGTCATACTTGCCTAGCAAAACCACAACCTTTATTAAACCCAGCTATCTACCTATTCTATACTTACTCCCAATCACTCATACATTGTGAGAGAAAAACATAAAACGGTGCTGACTGTTCTTAGTTTCTATTCATGATTAGACCTAAAACAGGCACTTAAACCCCCTTCCTGGTATGTCTGATTTCCCAGCCTCTAAAATCATCTTAATTCCTTTCCTCCTGCCCGCGCCCCCCCCACCCCGACCCCCGTCTTCTCCCTTTTCCCTCTCTTTCCTGCTATTGACATTCACTCAGCTGTGGATCTTGCTCCCTAGTTTAAAGAGAGATTAGGAACACCTCCTTTCTCTTTCACCAATGTACCTACTTAATCTGCTTCTCTTGGGTATTGTTTCTCTTTCTTCTGATCTCTAGATGCTCAGTTGAGTATATAGAGGATGTTGCTATAACATAAGATTCTAGGACCATTGGATTTTAGGAACTGGTCCAGTGTATACTGGACCATAGAAATATCACCAAATTCTAAGATAATAGGATCTAGAAATAGTCTTCAACAGTGGGTATAACAGTGAACCCCAGACTTATTCAGGTTCATGTAGAAGTCAAACTAGTTATTGATGTCAGAAATGTGAAGTTCTGGTCCAGTTTTATACCCTTCCCCTGGGAATTCCATGTAAGTGAGTGGTGAGATGGGGTCCAGAAATCTGTATTTTCGTTAACTATTCAGGTAATTATAATAAATCACCCAGTTTGAAAAACTGACACAGCTGCTTCATACACTTTCTTGCTCTTACCCTTCCATTTCCATAATCACATCTTAGTACATTAAGTTCTATTTCAAAAATATGAACATTTGAGTAACAAGATAAAAATGAACCTTATTTGGGGATTTAGCTTTAACATTAATTACATATGAGGAGAAATTATTTGAACATTCAAAATATACCATTAAAGCTGGGCACTGTGGCTCATGCCTATAATTCCAGCCCTTTGGGATGCTGAGGCAGGCGGATTGCTTGAGCCCAGGAGTTTGAGACCAGCCTGGGCAACATGGTAAAACCCTATCTCTACAAAAATTAGCCGGGCGTGGTGGCACACACCTGTAGTCCCAGCTACTCAGGAAGATGAGGTAGGAATATCACTTAAGCCCAGGAGGTCAAAGCTGCAGTGAGCCATGATCGAGCCACTGCATTCCTGGGTGACAGAGTAAGACCCTGTCTAAAACAAAAACAAAAACAAAAACCGACCAAACAAAAATATGCGCCACTAAAAAAAAAACCCTTATAATAGTTGAATGGTTGAATTGAATATTAGAAGTCAGTTTCAGAAATTATATGAGAACTTGATAAATTTTGATGCTATATTATTTTTTTATGTAAGCAACATTTTTTTTAAATGTTGCTGTGTAGAAACTATTCTTACCTATGATTAGTCAGCAGATATATAGGGCCTCTGGTACAGTATCTTCCACCTCTCACTAGAGTGTAGAAGAACAAAGCAGGTTTCTTTCTAAGGTGCATGAATGTAGGAAGGATGCCTGGGCTGTGAAGAAGTTGCAGTATAATAACAGTTACAGTTAAAGTATGCTTACTATGTTCTAGCTTGGCTCTAAATATTAACTTATTGGTTCTCATAACAACCCTATGAAGTACGTTTCATTTTTATTCTGATTGACAGATGTAGAAACGGGGGAACAGATAAATTCAGTCATAGAGCTAGTTATTGGCAGAGTAGAATATGAACTTGAGCAGTCCGACTCTAGAATTAGCACTCCTAACCACTGTGCTATAATGGGAGAGAAAAACTGAAGAATGAAGAGTAAAGTAGATGGAAAAGGGAGAACATTGTGAAGAATGAAAGTTAGAACAATCTTCATTCCAGAATTTCTGCAGCATCTCCCCAGCATTAAACTATCTAACATAATGACTTGTCTTCCCAGTTTATCTGACTTATCATTTGTAATTTCTCTCTATTTTCCTTATAAGTTAAAAAAAAATGATGTTGCTTAGTCCTGGGTATAGTAACAAATAGGAAATGAGGTGTTTGGGTTTTTTTTTAACTGTAAGAGAAGAGAAATATAGTAGAATGAATCATCTTAAGGGTTTAGAAACCCCTACTTGGAAACAAATGTGTAATTTGTTTTTTTGTTTTGTTTTTGAGACAGAGTCTTGCTGTGTCGCCTTGGCTGAAGTGCAGTAGCATGATCCTGGCTCACTGCAACTTCTGCCTCCCGGGTTTAAGTGATTCTCAGGCCTCAGACTCCTGAGTAGCTGGGACTACAGGCGCACACCACAACGCCTGGCTAATTTTTGTATTTTTAGTAGAGATGGGGTTTAACCATTTTGGCCAGGCTGGTCTCAAACTTCTGACCTCAAGTGATCCACCCGCCTCGGCTTCCCAAAGTGCTGGATTATAGGCATGAGCCACCGTGCCATGCCCAAACATGTAATTTGAAATCACATCTCATATGATTATGATTTGTAGCTGATCGAGAACCACTGTATGAAAAAGATGTTTCCCTACTTGGTGCTTTGTGGTACTTTGGGAGCAAGGTAACAGAGCACTGTTGTACAGAATGGTGACTGTAATAAATAATATAGCATTGTGTATTTCAGAATTACTGAAAACATAGAATTGAAGTGTTTTCACATACTTTTTTCACAAAAAAGTGAAAAGTGTTTCATATATCAAAACATCACATTGTACCCTATAAACATATAATATATACAAATTTTTAAAAGTGACAGAGCAATGTTTTAGATGTTGTGTAATTTTTCTTTTACCATATGGTGTTAAAGAAAAATCTGACTTGCTGGTCAGTGACTTAGCTAGAATTTCTGAGTTATATAAAAGCTAAAGGGATCTAGAGATATAAGAACAGTAGAATGCTGAGGGTTCTAGCCCTGGCCCTAGCTTTCTTCAAGTAGTTAAAAACCAACAATAAGGATATCATGAAGATTTACCTTGCCTCTTACTTGTATAGCCTAGGAGGAAATGAGTTTCATCTCATCATTTTTAGCAATGCAGCAAATCAATCAGGGGCTAATGTATTCATTTTGATTCTCCCAGTCAAGTAAGCAATCCAGATGTCAGTGATCAGAAGCCAGAAACATCAAGCCTTGCTTCAAACCTTCCCATGTCAGAGGAAAGTAAGTACCATATTCTGTGCATGATTGAACAGCTCTTCCTATAACCAGGTAATGCTATTCTTATAGAGTTAGTTTTTTGTAATTGCCTTGTTTGTCCCAAAATATCCAGAAGGCTCTCCCATCCTTGTGTTTGTGTGTGTTTATTGTTGAGCCCCTGGTAAGCTTTATTGACAGACCAGCTGAGAAAAGATCATATGCAATCCACTCACCCGAGGAATCACACTTGGTAATTTTATTTCTGTTTTGAGATTGGATGTTCCAAAGGTAATAGTGTCTTACAGAAAATCGGAGACATTTATACTTAACCATATATACTTCCCATGTATATTTTTTTTAAAGGTGTAACTTTTTTTAAAATGGTGTTTCTCGAGTTCTATGTAGTATTTCCTCAAAGGTGATTCTATTTTGGTGGTTCTCAGACCTTTAGCCTACGTAAGAATCATCTGGAATACTTGTTTGTAATATGGAATTCTAGTGTCACTTCAAAGATTATCTGTCATTCAGTAGATCTGATGTGGATAGGGAATCTCCATTTTTGTAGTTAGCCAGGTAATTCTGGTCCATATGGGAAACTGTCCATATTGTGGAAAACCACTCTAATCAATAAAATGTCTCCTCTAATTTCTTTAATATCCCACTCATCCCCAAGAAAAAGACCTGTTCCTTAAAATATTATACTTTACATACTTCAGGGTAGGAAGTAAGTTGAGTATTCTTGCTCCTTCCAAATAATTTCTTTTTTTCCTTCAAATACTTTGGTTCAGCTGGGCAGTCACAGTGGCTCTTGTCTGTAATCCCAGCACTTTGGGAGACTGAGGCAGGAGGATCGCCTGAGGCCAGGAGTTTGAGACCAGCCTGGGCAACAAAGTGAAACCTTGTCTCTACAAAAAATAAAATAAATAGATTAAAAAAACATTTTGGTTCATTTGAAGTCTACATCTATACCTTCCCCTACCTCCTTTCTACTTTTACTTTAGGCAGTCATCATATTCATTCTGTTCCTTTTTTTTTTTTTTTTCACATTTGTTGTTGTTTTTTTTTTTGAAATGGAATCTTGCTCTATAGCCCAGGCTGGAGACAGTGGCATGATCTCAGCTCACTGCACCTTCTGCCTCCTGGGTCCCGGTTCAAGCACTTCTCCTGCCTCAGCCTCCTAAGTAGCTGGGGTTACAGGCACACGCCACCATGCCCAGCTAATTTTTGTATTTTTAGTAGAGATGGGGTTTCACCATGTTGGCCAGCCTAGTCTTGAACTCCAGACCTTGCGATCCGCCTGCCTTGGCCTCCCAAAGTGCTGGGATTACAGGTGTGAGCCACGACACCCAGCCTTTTTATGTTTTTTGAGATGGAATCTTGCTTTGTCGCCCAGGCTGGAGTGCAGTGGTGCAATCCTGACTTACTACAACCTCTACTTCCCAGGATCAAGTGATTCTCCTGCCTCAGCCTCCCGAGTAGCTGGGATTACAGGCACATCCCACCATGCCGAGCTACTTTTTGTATTTTGTGGGTTTTTTTTTTGTTTTCGAGATGGAGTTTCACTCTTGTCACCCAGACTGGAGTGGAATGGCAAGATCTCAGCTCACTGCAACCTCTGCCTCCCGGGTTCAAGCCATTCTCCTGCCTCAGCCTCCCAAGCAGCTGGGATTATAAGTGCCTACCACCGTAAACATATATACAATTCTACTTTTAGTAGAAATGAGGTTTCACCATGTTGGCCAGGCTGGTCTTGAACTCTTGACCTCAAGTAATCTGCCGGCCTCAGCCTCCCAAAGTACTGGGATTATAGGTATGAGCCACCACTCCCAGCATTTTCTTGTTGTCAGAATGTAAGTAGTATACTTGCTTCTGTCAGATTCAGGGCCTTTTATTTGTGCTCCGTGTAATATCTGTTTTTACCTTCCCCAAGGACTTTGGTACTATAGTTTTCCTGACACCACTCTTGTGTCATCATAGTCTTCTCTCTTTTTTTTTTTTTTTTTTTTTTTTGAGATCGAGTCTTGTCCTGTTGCCCAGGTTGGAGTGCAGTGGCATTAGCTCAGCTCAGCACAACCTCTGCCTCCTGGTTCAAATGATTCTCCTGCCTCAGCCTCCCCAGTAGCTGGCATTACAGGCGCTCATCACCATGCCCAACTAATTTTTGTATTTTTAATAGAGACAGGGTTTCACCATGTTGGCCAGGCTGATCTCAAACTCTTGACCTCATGATCTGTGAGCCTCAGTCTCCTAAAGTACTGGGATTACAGGCGTGAGCCACTGCACCAAGCCAGCAGTCTTCTCTTTTTATCCTTCTTGTCAGTAAAGAAATGTCTTACCATTTTAAAACATCAGCACTGCTCCACTCCCACCCTTGGGTTCACATCACTCACTAGTTATGGACCTTCTCTTTGTTATGTGACATACAGAACTTCTGAAAAAGTTATCCTCACTTGCTTTTTCACCTCCCATTCACTTGTCCAGACTCTCAAATTTAGCTTCTATCCCTACTCTTCCAGTGAAAACTGCTCTCATCAGGGCCATTTGTTATTTTCACATTGCCAATTCTAGAATACATTTCTCCTCACATTCTCCCTCTTACCGCTTTTCCTGCCCCCTTTCTCCTTTGATGGCCCTTCCTTGATGGGCCTCAGGGCTTAGTTCTAGGCTACCATCTTTTCTCTTTCTGGATTCTCCCATCCATTACATTACTTTAAATTCTTGTACATGTTTAATGAATTCCATATTGGTATTTCCAGTCTGACTTCTCCCAGATTTCATTTGTGTATCAGACTGCCTGTTTGACATCTATACTGGAAGGTAAATCATACTTAGATGTTCGAAAAAGAACTTTGGATTCCTTTAGCCCCCATGACATACAGTCTTCTCTTCAACTTGCCCATCTTAGGAAGTCGTATCACTCTCCCTCTAGTTGCTCATACTAAAAACCTGGTAGGAATCATCTTATATTCCCCATTTTCCTCATTCTCTGCATCAAATCCATTAGCACGTCCTGTTAGTTTTACCTTCAGAATATATTTCAAAGTCTTTGCCTCATCCCCACTGTTGCTATTCTAGTCCAAGACAGCATATTTCTTACTTGATTCTCCTATAGTATAATAGGATATTATATCTTCACTCTTTATAATCCTTTTGTGGTTCCCAAGTCCTGCCAAGATCAAGGCTCATTCATTCTCTAGAGAAGTGAAAATTGGCCTGAGTCTTCTAGGATGTTGTTGATCCCTTCCAGAATTTAATTAAATTGGGGAAATATAAGGTTTGGGTTTTTTAATGCATATATCTACTGAGAAAGAACCATCATGTAGAATTCAAATAAACTTACCTTACATTCTTTGCAATGGATTGTAAAAACTTGAGATCTAATTGACATCTTCATTTTTGTCAAAATGATTAGAGATGAATGTGATCTCCAATAATTATTTTTAAAGACCTCAAACAATAGCATTGGACAAGCTCTCCTATAATAAACTCCCAGGTATTGATTTGTCTTACTCTTGAGCATTTGAGTTGGCCCTTCCTCTGCTTTTGATCAGGGTTCTCTTTTTGGGTCACACACTCTTCCAGGGAACCTAACTAGAAATAATTGGTTCACCTTCTATCAGATATTTATAGCGTTTATACCAAAAGTAGTAATCATGAAGGTCAAGCCTTCATAGCAGCTATTCCAGATGAAGTCATAGGGGTCAAGAGGACAGTAGCTGGAAACATCTTGGAGAGTTCTTCAGAGCATCACATCAGTTCCTCATGTTTGTCTCTGGTTTGCCAAACTTAAAGCCTTCACTACGAAACAGAAAAAAATGGTAGTATAGAGGCATACTTGCATCTATCCTGCTGTTGATGATACATAGCAGTAGCAATGGTTTTAAAATAAGATTGGGTGCTTCCCCCAAATCTGTCTTCCTGTAAGTCATTCTTAAGGCTTTTACTCAATATAGTAGAAACTCAAAGAACAAATAAGCTGAAATAGCATAATGTGGTTTCCTAGACACGGAGCTTGCTTTTTAAGTTTGCCTATCAGCATAGCTGAGAGCTTAGGAGGTTGCTTCCTCTATTATTTTAGATCAGTAATGGGTAAAGGTAGAGATCCCTACCACCTTCAGCTCTTTTTCATACCCCACCCTTCTTTTTTTACTGCTTTTGGAAGTATATAAACAGGTATATAAACACAAAAGTGAAATATTTTCTACCATGTAGTCTTTCTATCTGGTGTCCAAGCTGTATTCTGTTAATTAGTTTGAAAGACTATACAGTGAGATGTGCAGTTTTCCCATTCCATTTTCAAAATGTTGTAACTTTCTAACCTGGTGATATTATCTTTCTTTCAGTTATGACATGCACCGATTACATCCCTCGCTCATCCAATGATTATACCTCACAAATGTATTCTGCAAAGTAAGTTGCATAATTATTTCCAAAATGCATATGCTTTTTCTCTAGATTCATTGCAAAATTTAATATTATTTTTACCTCTAAAATAATAGATATCTAAATTATTTTTACCTCTCTTATTCTGTCATTATTCCAATTTTTCATTCCCTCTAAATATAGTCTGTGTAGTATCCTTTTAGAAAGTAGATGGTGGCCTACAATAGATCATTTTACATAAAAGCTTACTCTAAAATTAGTAGACACTGAACATGCAAAATAGTGTTAGTGATCAAGCAGATCATTGATTGGCCTCTAATCATTCTCTCTGTCCTCTACCTTGACATACAGATTAATAAAAACAAGACTGGGATTTCTCAGTCCAATCTTTTTACTATTTTTTGGTTTTTTGAGACAGTCTCGCTCTATCACCCAGGCTGGAGTGCAGTGGCATGATCTTGGCTCACTGCAACCTCCACCTCCCAGGTTTAAGCGATTCTCCTGCCTCAGTCTCCCGAATAGCTGGGACTACAGGCACACCACCACACCTTGCTAATTTTTGTATTTTTTAGTAGAGACAGGGTTTCACCATGTTGGCAAGGCTGTTCTTGAACTCCTGACCTCATATGTTCCACCCACCTCGGCCTCCCACAATGCTAGGATTACAGGCACGAGCCACCGCGCCCAGCCTATGTTCAGTTTCTTGATTGAGGAATGTCCTCAGAGTAGAACTGGGCTTGAAGTTAGACAGATTTGATGGGTTCAAGTCACTAAGAGGTAATGTTTTGGGCCTTCATGGGTTAGGATCAGCATTAATATCAGCCAGGTTATTCATCTGCAAGGTGGGTAGGTGCAGAACAGTGTGTATACCAAGCTACCTAATGTGCATAATAAAGAGTGGACCTATGCATACAAAGACTCCTACAAGTGCATTTATTAAGCCAGGATATGTTCTTATGTGCTTACTGCTGCTGGATGCATAAAGAAATTGGTAATAGAAGCAAGAGATACTTGATGGTGCTGTTATGAAAAGGAAGTTATCTTTCATTTTCCTGATTATATCCATTTGTACCTTTTGAATTTTGCATTAGTTAAAAAATAAACTAATTAAAAAGTCAACCCAATGAGTTCTTCAAATTTTAATCTGGTATTAACACTAATGGTGTCTTTAGGCTAATCATTTTCATGTGGCTTTCTTCTGTGAAATGACTGAATCTATTCTGAGATTATTATGAAGAAATTAGATACTAAATGTGAAAATATTTGAGCTTTGGGCTACAAAGACACTGAATAAAAAGGACACTATGGTCTTTACCATATCTGGAGATTAATCCATGTAAGGTCACTAAGATTTAAATCATTACCATGTGACTTGAGTAACAACTCTAACCTGAGCTATTTCCTGGACTCAGATCTGGCTAAGAAGAATAGACATTTTTAAATTAGTTGTTTAGAATCTACTGAAATGTGAATATGTTGCAGATTCCAAACTCATTTATTCATTCAGAAAGTATTTGCATACCTGCTACATTCAGAATACCTTATTAGCTATACCTTCTATCTTAATTCAGACCTTATTACTTATCTAAACTGTTTTTTAAATAGACCTCCATTTCCAGTTTCTCTTTCCTTTCTAAACCATTTTACAAAGCAATGTCAAATTAATCTTTGTTAAAGAACAGCTCTGATCTTGTCACTCTTTGCCTAGTAATTTCAGTGGCTCTCAGTTTCAGATTTGCCTGTTAGCCTGACACTCAAGGTCTTTGCTCTTTCTCTCACTACTTCACTTCTCTTAATATGCTTCCCTCAGTAATCTGTGCTCCTTGCAGGCTTAAGCCCTTGCTTTCCTTCCTCTGTACCCTGGCAGGGCTTTTTTCTTGTCCTAGAACACCCTTTCTTTCTCAATTCTGTACCTCTTATCTGCTCAGCTTGTATATCACTTCTTTATGGCCTTTCTTCATTTTTCTGTTACCCCAAAGGTGAAAAAAAGTTTTTTAAAAAACACCCCCCGCTCCCCCTGCCATATTTTATTATGACTTATATGGTACAAATGGCATTTTTTTTTTTTTTTACATTACACATACAGTGTAACTCACCAAATGAAATAGTTGGTATCTAAAAATTCAGTGCAATATCATGGATGAAATGACTGTATCCACTAGTGAGTGTAAATAAAGTCCCAGGAGTTTCACTGCTGAATCCATATCTCTAGTTATCCGTGATATGTGGCAACAACTAGTGGCAGTATGCCCTGACTTAAATATCAGTAAGGAGATTGAGTCCTGTCTGGAGCTTCCCAGATTTTGTTACTTACCTGGATTCTGTTTTGTAGGCTTGATTTGAGGATATTGCGACCTATCTCTACTTCCCGTTTTTTTGATGTGTTTGCTTGCCTTTTCTCCACCAGCCTCACCCTCTTTTCCAGTCTCACTTTCCGTCTCAGAACTTTAGTTTGGTTCAAGGGGTGGGGTGGAGAATGAGAGCCCATTGCCAATCTTGTTTTATCCAGTTTTCTATTATATTAGGATTTTATTCTAGATGGAGGCACAAGGGCATGAACAAGTAACATCCTTGTGTCTCACATAGGGCCATGCATGTAGCACACTAGAAATGTTTGGAACTTGGAGGGATGTTTGAAACTTATATTTTTCATAAAATTGTTCCTTGGGTTGATGATAGTAGAATCTGCAAACCAGGAGGAAAGGGTTCTATTTTCTGACCATAAGAGCCATTTTAGGCTGTGCGCGGAGGCTCACACCTGTAATCCCAGCACTTTGAGAGACTGAGGCCAGCGGATCACTTGAGGTCAGGAGTTCGAGACCAGCCTCGAGTTTTACATGGTGAAACTCCGTCTCTACTAAAAATACAAAAATTAGCCGGGCATGATGGTGGGTGCCTGTAATCCCAGCTACTTGGGAGACTAAGACAGAATTGCTTGAACCGGGGAGGCGAGGCTGAAATGAGCCAGGACCGTGCCACTGCACTTCAGCCTGGGTGACAGAGCAAGACTGTCTTAAAAATAAAAAATGTTTAAAAAGAGTGCTTTTATGTGGAAGGTTAGTCTCCTTGTTGCAGATTCTTTGATGTTAGTGGTGGTAGCTATTTTACCTATTTTCCATTACTAAAGTAAATCATACAAAAGTTTTTGTTTTCTTGAAATTTTCTAGACCGTATGCACATATTCTCTCAGTTCCTGTTTCGGAAACTGCTTACCCTGGGCAGACTCAATACCAGACACTACAGCAATCTCAACCCTATGCTGTCTACCCTCAGGCAACCCAAACGTATGGACTACCTCCTTTTGGTAAGGCACCCTATTGTATACGCTTTTTAAGAATGTTGATTTTATTCCCGAGAAACTTTGATCAGCCATGCTTGCCTGACTGATCAGAAAGTTGAAAGATGCATCATTCTTTATGGAGCGCTTAGTTACGTATGTGGTTGGGTATGCAACTTTGCAACAGTATGTTTGATACATGTAATATGAAAATCATAGTTTTTCAGTACTCATTTAGCTATTTTGTATGTACTAAGTCTTGACCCTGAAGCTTGGAATGCAAGTGTTTGGTAAACTCTTTGAGGAATTGCTATTGATTTGGCTTACTTTATATACAATATAATATGGTACTATCATTAGGAAATCATAATATATTTTGAGGTGGCCAATTTCTTGCTAAAACCAGGTAGTCTGAGTATGCATGATAGTTTGCTCTGTGGGTTTGTTTTTGCGACTTTCTCCCTCTCCTTTCTCCCCTAACCCCACCCAAAATTGATCAGATATTGTTCTGCTGAACCAAAAAGTCATTTTAGAATGCCAAAAATCCTCGGTTTTCTTATAACCTTATCATGTGCCTAGGGAGTTATTTTCATTGGTTCTAGGTGTCCTGGACATGAACTATAAATTAAAATTATTTATCAGAAGTTACTTTAAGGTTCTTTGGTCACTTAATATCTGTGTTTATTTTTCTATGTGTGTGTAAATGCAGTGTGCTTCATTGCCCCTTCCCTGCTTTCCTGACATGGGTATCAGAAAATTAAGAGAATACTATATTATTTAAAAATACGTAATATGTAACAAAATTATATTTCTGTAGACTTTATTAAAACAAGCTAGGAATTCAAAAAATTTTCCAGACAGATCACCACACAGATTCTGGATGTATTGGTGTACCTTTGTCTAGTTCCTATATTCCTGTTTCTCATGACCCGTTTGGCTACTCTTATTTAATATTGGCAGCTTTCTTACTTTAGGCTTGTTAGAATTCTTTGGCTCCTGGTAACTGCTAGAAACAAAAATTGGGAGTTATGTTTAATAATAGTGGGGTTGATAACTTCATGTAAGATGGGAAACAAATTATCTTATTTCCCCATTTGTGCATCCATGTTTCCATACCTGTTAGTACCAGTCAGGGTATTGAGATCTTACATTTATGATATGATTAACCAGCCAACACTGAAGGGACCTTTTGAAAGGAGAACCTCTGTGAATATGTTTGTGTTTATTTCTTTTTGGTTATTTAAAGCTGATTTTTCAACAGTTGACTAATAATAGGCTATCAATTATAATATTTTTACATAGTTTTAAAAATCTTCTGTTTTCATCTGAATTATTAGCAAGTCCTTTACAACAGTTGATCATTATTGCTGTTCAATATTAAATACAACTCTTATATCTCTGAGCATGATTTATGGAATACCTAACAATTCTATGTGTGCATTAATCCTAGATGTAATTTTTTAAATAACTAAATTTCCCTTAAATTCTTTGGGTTTTGTTTTGTTTTGTTTTTTTTGAGACAGAGTCTTGCTCTGTGCACCACCAAGCCTGGCTAATTTTTGTATTTCACCATGTTGGCCAGGCTGGTCTCAAACTCCTGGCCTCAAGTGATCTGCCCACCTTGGCCTGCCAAAATGCTGGGATTCCAGGCGTGAGCCACCACGTCTGGCCCACTTTGGGCAGATCACTTGATACCAGGAGTTCGAGACCAGCTTGGCCAACATGGTGAAACCCCCGTCTCTACTAAAAATACAAAAAAATTAGCCAGGCATGGTGGCAGGCACTTGTAATCCCAGTTACTCAGGAGATTAAGTCATGAGAATCACTTGAACCTGGAGTCGGAGGTTGCAATGAGCCAAGATGGAGCCACTGCACTCCAGCCTGGGCGACAGAGCAAGACTGTCTCAAAAAAAGAAAATCTTTTTTAAAATACGTTAAAAAAGAAAAAAAATTCTGTAAAGTAAATAGATCTCTCTGTTAAAACCTTGAAGGATACCTATTTATATTGTATGTTGGTAATATTGTAACAGGCTTCTTTAATAATCTGATTTTGTTTAATATTTGAGGGCAAGGAAGACTTGTGTTTCACAATTTCTTCTGTCAGTAGTTCAGAGAGAGATAATCATTAGCTTAAATTTGACTTTAAGTAATGTATGAGACTTACTACAGAGAGATTTTGGTTGGGGTAATGTGAATGATAGATATGACATATTTTCAGAATTTACCAAGGAAATTATAAGAGAGGTTTGTAAAACTTTTAAAAGTGACTATTTGAAAAGATGTTTTCTTATATTTTATCATGTGGCTTTTTTTCCTAATGTGTTCAATTAAGTAGGAGAAAACACTTGATTTCTTTCTTTCAGAAATCAAGGTTTTGATACATTGTGTCATCTTAATGCTGCCCATTTTCAGATTAGCTAGTTTGTTTTATTTCAAATGCAAATGGAGCTTCAGAAAAATTCATTATAATATTATCTTTATTATTTACTATAACAAGCTATATACTGAGTACTTCACATGTTATAGTATTGTCTTATTCAATCCTCAGAACAGCCCTAGGAGGTAAGTACTAGCTTTATCCCTTTTTATAGGGGAGAAACTGAGGCTTAGTTAAATCATGTGCCCAAAGTTCATACAATTAGTAAATGCCTGGGATTATAATTGAACCCAGGTTTGTTTCATTCTAGAAGTGCTCCTAACTTTAGGTCTAGATCAAAAAGATGGTCTCATAGTTGAGTTTGAAATTTAAAAGCTTCCTCCTCTTAAAGAAAGGAGAACAAACTAGAATAAATCTAAGAAGGCTATATGATGAGTAATCTTTTAAAGTTAAGAAATACTGATCATATTCTTTCCAGAGCTGTATACAAATGTGGTGGGATGGCTGAATGGGGATTAGAAGTTTAACTTCTAGGAATCTGAAGGACTATGTGTAAGGAAAAAGGGTACTTGTTTGTTGTTAGTGGGGTTCATAAAATACGCCCTTTTTTTTTTTTTTTTTTTAAAGATGGGGTTTCACCATGATGGCCAGGCTGGTCTTGAACTCCTGACCTCAGGGATCCACCCACCTTGGCCTCCCAAAGTGCTAGGATTACAGGCGTGAGCCACCGTGCCTGGCCAAAATATGCCTTTAGGTGTCACCGTTCTCATTTCTTTTAAAAGAACTTTAATGTGAGTTGGAGGAGTGGGCGATATGCATTAAGGATGTTCATTTCATTTCCCTCAGTAATTTCACTTCTGGGAATTTATCCTATGGAACTAATTAGAGATACCCACAAAAATGTGATGACTAACATATTCACTGAAGCATTATTTATAATATGAAAAAATAGAAAGCAACCTAAAAATTGAATATTAAGGTATGAGTTAAATTGTATACGGCTATTGTGTAGCCATTATAAATCATGTTCTTAAAAAATATTTAGAGTCTTGAGAAAACAGTATATTAATAATTGAAAAAAGCAGTATGTAACAGCAAAAACATAATGTAATACCAATTTAGTATTTTTAAAAGTATGTGTATAGCCAGATGCACTAGTGCATGCCTGTAGTTCCAGCTGCTTGGGAGGCTGAGGTAGGAGGATCACTTGAGCCCAGAGTTCTAGGCTATATTGTACTATGCTGATTGGGTATCTGCACTAAGTTCAGCATCAGTATGGTGACCTCCTGGGAGTGGGGTACACCAGGTTTCCTAAGGAAGGGCGAACTGGGCCAGATCAGAAAAAGAGCAGGTTAAAACTCCAGTGCTGATCAGTAGTGGGATCATGCCTGTGAATGCCACTGCAATCATGTGTGGACAATATAGTGAGACCATGCCTCTAAAAAGAAAAAAAAAAGTGCATAAAGAATAATTGGAAGCAAAAAAGTGGTTGTCTTTCCTACAGATGTTTAAAAATATATATTTACATATACTTTGTTTATAATCGGGAAAAGTACTTATATTAAATTACTATTTATAATAGCTTATTCAAATGAGCTACTGAATTAACATGTCCTTTCATGTGCTTTTTCTAGCATAGGTATGTACTTCAATTCCTCATCAGACGAATTTCTAAAGATCACTATATGGGTTACTATAAATTGAACTGATGAGATTAGTTTGGTTAGTGACTAATCAATAGTGAAGTACTTGTGCTGAGAAACTTGGGCAAAGTTTGTGCTAAGACCCCCTCTGGGGGCAGCAGGAAAGCACTCAGAGACAGACTTACTTTCCCATTGTTAGCCTGACAGTTTCTCTACAGCAGGCTCTTGGTACTTAAAAGTACTTGAGAAATTTTGTAGTTGTTGATATAGAGCAGTGGACTGGTAGTCAGGTAATTAGGGTTTGGGTTTCGTTATAAACAATAGTGCTTTGGAGTTAAACCATTGGGTCATGCTGCCTATTATCTGGAATTGTGGGAGGGCTGCTTTTAGAGGAAGATAATTTGTGTGTCTGAAGAGCCAGGTCTACAGTGATGCTGGAGGCACTGTCTGTATTATCTTTTATTCCTCATAAAATAATTATATATTAAACATTTACTTTGTGTTTCTGGCCAAAGATATTCAAAACTAGCTATCTCCTACTTATTTTAGACATTTATGTTCTAATTTTTGATCTTATTAGAGGGAGACTGTCAAAACGTTCTCAGTTGATACTATTATTAATAATGTATTTTCATATAGTGTAAAAATAAACATGTTTATAAATCTAACACCTTAGAGTCAAAACCTGTTTGGAAAAATAAATCACGGTAATTACAATAAATTGGAAAGTTATTGTGATGTTGAATAGCAATTTATTTATCAAAAAATGTGATAACAGAGCCAGCAGGAATCATAGCACTGATATTCACATTTTACATTGTAAATATTTAAAAAATAACATTCTTGAATATTTTTATTGTTGAAAATCAAACATGGCAAGAACCTTAACTATGGCTAATCTGGACAAGACATATTTAAATGATCATGAATTATGATGGGGCAAACGCTCCTAATTCATGCTAGAGATGTCAGTATTCCTCAGTCTCTTAAAATAAGTTATTTCATGTGATTAGTAGATAAGAAAAGAATATTACATTTTCTTTTTTATGCATCAGAGTTTGGGGCAAGGCAGGGCACAGTGACTCACGCCTATAATCCCAGCACTTTGGGAGGCCAAGGCGGAAGGATCATTTAAGGCCAGGAGTTTGAAATCAGCCTAGGCAATATGACAAAACCTCATCTCTGCAAAAATACAAAAAGTAGCCATGTGTAGTGTGCCTGTGGTCCCAACTATTCGGGGGTTTAAGGCAGGAGGATCCCTTGATCCCAGGAGGTTGAGGCTGCAGTGAGCTGTGATTACACCACTGCCCTCCATCCTGGGCAACAGAGCAAGACCCTGTCTCAAAAAAGTTAAACAAGTGTGGGGCAAAGCAATTATCATATCCCACTATTGGCCTTTTAAAGACTTTCATATTTCTGTTTACTATTCTTAAACATGCTTATCAACAAATTGGACAAATCTGAGTTGCGCTGAAGTATCTCAGTGCCCTGGTGAAGCAGAGGTTCTCATTCTCAAAGTATTATATTTTTAATTGCATATATGTGTTGATCGGCTGTAAATTCAATCCCTCCTAGTTTATCATAGTAGGAGCAAATAAATGAGATGAGTTAACGTTGAGTTTGAAGTCATGGCTAACCTTAGTATTGATTTCATACATAGAATATGTTTGGTTGATGAACCTTCTTAGACCTTATTATCAGCTTCAACTATACTAGCCTAGCAACCATGGCTGTTCAAAACACAGTGAACAACTAGTCATTAAAAAGAAAATAAAAATGGGCTAGGCACAGTGGCTCACACCTGTAATCCCAGCACTTTGGGAGGCTGAGGCAGGCGGATCACGAGGTTGGGAGTTCGAGACCAGCCTGGCCAACATGTGAAACCCTGTCTCTACTAAAAATACAAAAATTAGCCAGGCGTGGTGGTGGGCGCCTGTAATCCCAGCTACTGCGAAGGCTGAGGCAGGAGAATCAGTTGAACCTGGGAGGCACAGGTTGCAGTGAGCTGAGATCGTGCCACTACACTCCAGCCTGGACAACAGCAATACTCTGTCTTTAAAAAAAAAAAAGAACAGCTATGTTGTTTGTCAGTATGAGATAGATTTATATGTTCTGACTTGGAAAGATGAATCTTAGAGGTATTATGTGGAAAAGCACATTATGAATACTATGTATAACACAGTCCCCCCTGGCTGGCAGTGGCTCACGCCTGTAATCCCAACACTTTGAGAAGCTGAGGTGGGAGGTTTGCTTGAGGCCAGGAGTTCAAGACTGGCCTGGGCAACATAGCGAGACCCCCATCTCTACAAAATCAGCCAAGCATGGTGGCACACACCCGTAGTCTCAACTACTCCTGTGGCGGAGGCAGGAGGATTATTTGAGCCTAGGTGACAGAGGAGGACCCTGTCTCTTAACAGCAACAACAACAACAACAACAACAACAACAACAGGATCCCATTCTTGTTAAAAAGAAGATTGGTGAATACATAGAAGAAATCTGGACTGAGTGTAGTGGCTGATGCCTGTAATCTCAACATTAAAGGAGGCTGGGACAAAAGGATTGCTTGAGGCTTGGAGTTCAAGACCATCCTGGGCAACAGAGCAAAATCCTATCCTTAAAAAAAAAAAGAGGATGAAGAAATCATCTGGGTGACTCTTCTGCAAACTGTTAATAGTGGTTAACTCTGGATGATAGCTATATGACTGTGTTTTTTTTCTAAATTACGTATTTCTCTAATGTTTTTAATTTACAAAAATAAGCAGGTATGTCTTTCCTAATCAGAGGAAACAAAAGTAACAAAATAACCAGGTTAAGAAGGCAGAGAGTATTTAATATATTTTAGAAAAGTTTGGTCCTTGTTTAATGGGTAAGTGAATTTTAAACTTATATAGAATGTCTCCTATCTTGACAGTTTGGATAAATTATTTATCACTGTACATGAACATCAGGCACTCTTTATAACAGATACTCCAGTTCGGTGTCGATAACTCTTTTTTTGAATCCTGGTCAGTTTACCCCAATCATTGAAATGAATTTATATACATATTGGGATTTGTGGCAACATTTTTGTTTCTTTGGCCTCATCCCCTAATTCTTTGAAAGTGTTTATTTGCTTGTGGTATATTACAAGTGGGAGATTCAATAATTTTCTCTAACAAGCAAATTTATTTTTGTTTTAAGATTTAGATTTTAAACCTACTGGCTGATATTTGAAAGCATAACCATGCTCCTCAGTCCCAGTGTATTGTTTGTAATTGGTCCAATTTATCTGATTCAGGTGCATTGTGGCCAGGTATGAAACCCGAAAGTGGTTTAATTCAGACTCCATCTCCAAGTCAACACAGTGTTCTTACCTGCACTACAGGGTTAACCACAAGCCAGCCAAGCCCAGCACATTATTCTTATCCCATTCAAGGTAAATAGGCATGGTTGTGTGTGTGTTTTTAAATTATTATTATTGTTTCTTGCTTTTAATCTACCTGTATCTCCAGACAAATTGGATAATACAGGAGCTCTGTCTTCTAAAATAGAAAGGGGGTGATACTTGGATTTGTGCATGCTTTTTGTGTTAGGCAAACCACAGCTTAGAAGTGTGGTTTATAAGTAGTTTAGACTTTGAATGCGAGCTGCTTAATAGAATTGAAACTTCCCCTTTTGCATGTTGGGGTCCAGAAGACCCCTTGATTTTGTTCTAGTCTGTTTTCAGTGGCATTTTGTCCTATAAATGAGCAGAAGACTCATGGGTTGGAATTTTGCTGACCTATGTGAATTGTCATAGCGGTATGTGAGGTGTGTGCTGCTTTTCTGCTGTGTCTTTGTCACACTTACACCCTGTTTACTACTTGATGAGAGCATTTCTCTTGCTCAAGAAGTTCATTCTTACTTCTCTTTCAGGATAAAAAGCATGGTACAAAAGCTTAAACATCTTTACCTTCCAAGTTCTTCCTCTAACAGAGTTAGAATTACGACAAGACTATTAGGAAAGAAGGCAAAAAACTCAAAAGCACTATGGAATTAATTGCCTATCCTTCTAAATCCAATGCAGGCAATTTGTCATTGCTCCAGACTGGGATTAGTGTCCTTATACCTGGCTTCTCATCTGCCTCCTTTCTCCTGATGTTTCCCAGCTTTTAAATCTTATTATAAAATGGATAGTAAAGGGATTAGTATAAGACCTCAAAAACCTATCTGAGGTACTCTTAATGTGTAAGCTTTGGTGATAAAAAAAAAGTTTTGATGTAGATTAATTAGATTTTTATTTTCAGTTTTAACTGTTTTCAGAAATGTTTGAAAAGTACTTCTCCTTTGTCCAGTGGAAACAGAATTGGTCTCTATGTTCTAAGACCTTCATCTGAGCTACCTTTACCTCCTGTTTTTTTTTTTTTTTTTTTTTAACCAAGTCTCCCCTTTTCTTTACTTGTTTCCTCTTCTTCTTATTTTTTCCCCTTCTCCTCTCCCCCTTCTTTCTTTCTAAAGTAGGAACAAACCAGGAGGGAGAAACTTGAGAGAATGACTTTGCCTGTCTTCTCCACCTCTCCCTTTCATTTTTATAGAGTATTTCTCTATGGTTTTTTGTTTTGTTTTGTGACAGTCTCATTCTGTTTGTTGCCCAGCTAGAATGCAGTGGCGTAGTCATGGCTCACTGCAGCCTTGACCTCCTGGGCTAAAGTGATCCTTTCATTCAGCCTCCCCAGTAGCTGGGACTGCAAGTGCACACCACCATACCCAGCTAATTTTTTCTATTTTTTTTTTTAGAGGTGGGGTATCACTATATTGCCCAGGCTGGTCTTGAACTCCTGGGCCCAAGCGTCCTTCCACCCCAGGTTCCCAGAGTGTTGAGATTATAGGTGTGAGCCACCACACCCGGCCTAGTATTTCTCTATGTTAATAGGCCTTTTGGGTCTAACCACAGATAAGTTTAGTTGCTAAGTCTCTTCTAATACCTGTTTAGAACTTACACCTAGGTTGTGAAAGAAGACCAAGGGTTCTCTTATATTAATAATGCGCTACCAAAATGTAAAACCACCATTCCTCTGTAGTTATGTCTAGAATTTGAGGAACGTGATAGCTATGCTTGTTCCTCCCTCAGAAAACAAGAGGAATCACCTCTTTGGGGTTTGTTAGGACCATTGTTTTAAAAGAGTCATGAGGCTGGGCATACTGGCTCATGCCTGTAATCGCAGCATTTTGGGAGGCTGAAGTGGGCAGATCACCTGAGGTTGGGAGTTGGAAACCAGCCTGACCAACATGGAGAAACCCTTTCTCTACTAAAAATACAAAATTACCCAGGTGTGGTGGCACATACCTGTAATCCCAGCTACTTGGGAGGCTGAGGCAGGAGAATCACTTGAATCTGAAAGGCAGAGGTTGCAGTGAGCTGAGATCGTGCCAGTGCACTCCAGCCTGGGCAACAAGAGCAAGACTCGGTCTCAAAAAAAAAAAATTAAATAGGCCAGGCAAGCTGGCTCTCACCTGTAATCCCAGCACTTTGGGAGGTCAAAGCAGACGGATCACGAGGTCAGGAGTTCAAGACCAGCCTGACCAATATGGTGAAACCCATTCTCTACTAAAAATACAAAAATTAGCCTGGTGTGGTGATGGGCGCCTATAGTCCCAGCTGCTCAGGAGGCTGAGACAGGAGAATTGCTTGAACCCAGGAGACAGAGGTTGCAGTGAGGCAAAATGGTGCCACTGCACTCCAGTCTGGGTGGCAGAGTGAGATGCTGTCTCTAAATAAATAGTGAGACTCTGTCTCTAAATAAATAAATAAATAAATAAATCAGTCATGAAAATATCCCTTAAACTTCACTAATCACTATTCTTATTTGTTCTCTATTAGAACATTTTCTCCTTTTGGATTGGTTAACCCAGTTTCCTTCATTTTGCTATTAAATGATAATTGCAGGTATTTATGAAGTGCTTACTATGCTCTTGACAGTTTTCTAAGCAGTGAGTAGGTGTTGCTCATGTAATCCTCACAACAACCCAATGAGGGAAGTACTGATAACCCCATTTTACGGAGGGGGAACCTGAGACATAGAAAAGCTAAGTTGCTTATTTATAGTCACAAAATTAACAAATATTTAAGGCACGATATTAGCTAGGCATTCTGACCCCACAGCATGAGTACAATACTTATGCTTTTCAGTATAGAGGTCAGGGTATCAGTATCAACTCTCCCATAATTGAGAACCTATACTAACAGATATCTAAATTCACTTATCCTCCCTTTTTCTGGTTAATCTATTGGCCCATTTTATTGTTCATTAGCACAGGGTAGAAATTAAGGCAGAAGTTAACCATTAAGTTATCAATTTTTGCCATTTATTCTGATGAAAAAAATTTTGAAAAACAATTGGATAAAATGAAATATGAGTATTATTGGAAGATTGAAATTGCTTAAGTTCACCACTATCAATATTACTTTCCTCACTTCTATTTTTCACTTTCTTTTTAGCATGGTTAATGAATGTTAGCTGTCCAGGGCTGTTTCTTTACCCAGTTTTTTAAGTGTTCAAAACAGTAATATTCATTCATTCCACCCCAGGCATTCTCCAATTGGCAGCAGCTCATCTTCCCTGGGGGAGTTAGGGAAATTATCTCAAAAACCTAATCTGCTTCTGGCTTGATTAACTCTAATCAGAACCTTTTCTTTAGTTTGTACTTCAGTGGTACCATCCATAATGAGAAGAAACTGTCTTTGTATGCTCATAAAAATGTTTTGAGTGAGTAGATCTGACTTCTTTAGTATCATCCTTTTCCTAGAGTATCTGGTGACTCTGTGGCCCTATCTTTGTTCATTTTCTTCAGCTGAGATGTTTTAATTGGTTAAATAATATTCAAGTGGCAAAATTAATTTCAGAAATTTCAAAATTAATTTTAATTCAATTTTTATTTCTTTTATTTGAGATTGAGTCTTGCTCTGTCACCCAGACTGGAGTGCAGTGGTGCAGTCTCGGCTCACTGCAACCTCTGCCTCCTGGGTTCAAGTGATTCTTGTATCTCAGCCTCCCGGGTAGCTGAGATTACAGGCACCCACTACCATGCCCAGCTAGTTTTTGCATTTTTAGTAGAGATGGGGTTTCACCATGTTGGCCAGGCTGGTTGCAAACTTCTGCCCTCAGGTGATCCGCCTGCTTTGGCCTCCCAAAGTGCTGAGACTGTAGGCATGAGCCACTGTACCCAGCCTAATTCAGTCTTTTAATGAATGTCTTTGTACTCTAGTATCATTGGTAACAATAATAATCTATCTTTGATCAGTAGATTTTTAAAAATTTTTTACTACCCCAGAACCTAAAGTACAATTTAAAAAAAATTTATTAATGGATTTTTTTGTTTGAGACGGAGTCTTGCTGTGTCACCCAGGCTGGAGTACAGTGGAGCAAGCTTGGCTTACTGCAAACTCCACCTCCCGAGTTTAATTGATTCTTCTGCCTCAGCCTCCCAAGTAGCTGGGATTACAGGCACACGACACCATGCCCAGCTAATTTTTGTATTTTTAGTAGAGATGGGGTTTTGCCATGTTGGCCAGGCTGGTTTCAAACTCCTGACCTCAAGTGATCCGCCCACCTCGGTTTCCCAAAGTGCTGGGATTACAAGCGTGAACTACCGCACCTGACCTAGACTTTATTTTTTATTCATAATTTTAGATTTACAGAAAAATTGAGCAAATAGGACAAAAAGTTCCTATTTATCCCCCCTCCTGCACAGTTTCCCCTGTTACTAACATCTTAACATTAGTATATTACACTTGTTACAATTAATGAACCAGTATTAGTATGTTGTCCATAACTTATTTGGATTTCCTGTGTTTTTATATGATGTCCTTGTTCTGTTTCAGGATCCCATCCAGGATACCACATTACATTTAGTTATCTTATCCCCTTAGGCTCCTCTAGACTTTGTAGTTTCTCAGACTTTTCCTTGCTTTTAATGACCTTGACAGTTTTGAGGAGTACTGGTCCAGGTATATTTTAAGATGCCCCATTCTTAGAATTTGTCTGATGTTTTTCTCATGATTACACTGGGGTTATGGATTTTAAGGAGGAAGGTCACAAAGGTAAGGTGCTATACTATCATCATTATTTATGACTGTTGATATTGACCTTGATTACCTACTTGAAATAGTATTTGTCAGTTTTTTTCCATAAAGTTACTTTTTCCTCCCTTTCTATACTGTGTTCTTTGGATAGAAGTCACTATGTGCAGCCCACACTTAAGGAGTTTTGCTGCCTCTCCTTTATGGTAGAATATCTTTTTTTTTTTCCCCCAGTTAAGTCACAAGAATACGGTAGAATATCTACATAATGTATTTGGGATTCTTCTGTGCAGATTTATCTCTTCTCCTCAGTTGGTTAATTTATTCAGTCATTTGTTTATGGACTCATAGATATTTAATTTATACTTACGGTTATAATCCAGTATCATATTATTCATTTTGCTAGTTTGGCCACTGGGAGCTCTTTCAGTTGGCTCCTATGCCTTTTGACATACATAATCTCATTTTTTTGTTTTTTTGTTTTTCTTCCCCAGCACTTCCTTACTTCCTGGTACTACAAGATGCTCCAGGCTCATCTTGTATATTACCTATTCAAGTCCTATTATCAACCACTTTTTTAAAGGAGACCTGGTTCCTTTTACTGGAAAGAATGGTATTAGAAACCAAGATCTGGGCTTCCAGCCTGGGCAACATGGCAAAACTCCATCTCTACAAAAAATACAAAAAGTAGTCAAGTGTGGTGTGGTGCATGCCTGTAGTTCCAGTTACTTGGGAGGCTGAGATGGGAGGATCACCTGAGCCTTAGGAGGTAGAGGCTGCAGTGAGCTGTGATCGTACCACTGAACTCCAGCCTGGGTGACAAGAGTGAGACCCTGTCTCAAAAAAAAGATCTGGGCTTGAGGGGTGCTAGTTGCTACTGGCTGTCAGGTGACAGGCTTTCTCAGCTGACAGAGCAAAGAAATATATGTGGGTATATTGACATACATAATCTCATTTTTTGGGTGTTTTTTTTTTTCCCCAGCACTTGCTTACTTCCTGGTACTACAAGATGCTCTCTAAATTTAAACATTTATATATGTATAAATACACATATCTATAAATATTTCTCTATGTAGTAATCTGTATCTGTGTTAAGTTAAACATGAGTTCTTACTGATTTCTTGAGCTCTGATCATTCTAAACTCTGTCCCTTGTTGATCTGTAAATCTCCACTCCAACTATAAGAATCTTTTATTAGGAAATTTTTATTATTTTGATTTACTAAGCTCCTTGTGGGGAGCAGTGCTTGCACATAGTAGGTACTCGATAAATAAATGATTACGTGAATGAATGACCCACTTAGTAAATCAGTTTTAACTTAAAATATGTACAGTTTCTATTGGATCAAGAATTGTCAGTAATGTTGACAACTGAGAGTAAGAGAATACCAAGAGTAAGTTTTAGGAACCCACCTAACTGTCAGCCTCTAGCAGAAAATAATGATTTTAGGCTGGGCACAGTGACTCATGCCTGCAATCCCAGTACTTTGGGAGGCTGAGGTGGGTGGATCCCTTGAGGTCAGGAGTTCGACACCAGCCTGACCAACATGCTAAAAAAAACCCCTTTCTACTCAAAATACAAAAATTAGCTGGGTGTGGTGGTAGCTGCCTGTAATCCCAGGTAGTCTGGGAGGCTGAGGCACAAGAATCGCCTGGACCTGAGAGGCAGAGGTTGCGGTGATTTGAGATCGCCACTGCACTCCAGCCTAGGCGACAGAGTGAGACTTCATCTCAGAAAAGAAAAAGAAAAGAATTATTTTGCCCTTCACACTTAGTGCACACAAGATTGATATATATGAATATATATATATTCAATAAATATACAAATATTTATTGACCGTCACCTGCTCTATGCCAGGTGCTTTGCTAGATGCTGGAGTTCATAAGATGGCAAGATTCTGCCTTTATGGAGCTTACAGACTAGTGGTGGAGGGGAAGAAAACAAGCAAGCAAATAAATAACATTTTGATAAGTGCTCTGAAAGAAAAAAAAATTAATTGTTATGATTAGGAAAACAGAAAGGGTCTTAGTTTTAATAAAGAGGTCAAAGAGACCCTCTTTGAGGAAGTGAGTCATGCTGAGGAGCCATCATGCTGGGAGGGCAAGAGGGGTGGAGATAATAATCCAGGCAGAGAGAACAATGTTGCAAAAGTCCTCAAATGATAACAGGCTTGTCTGGTTTTGAGTAACTCAAAAAAAGCCAGTGTGAGCCAAGGAGGTGGAGTGACATGATATAAAATTAGAGAGGTGGATAAAAATGAAATCTTGCACAAACTTTTATGTGCCATTAATGCATGAATTAACGTTTTAACTTTGTAGTGCTCTCACTTAGTGCAGCTGTGCCACTTAGCATTCTGTAACCATGGTCTTCTGTTCAAAGCTATATCTGTATATTGACTATATTAGGTGGACATCTACTGGGGCCTGGTTCTCAAAAGTGTTGTCTTTCAAGTTTTTGCAGCTCTGTTGTCAAAACAGGAGTGAGGGCTGTCCAAAAACAGTTGGCCATGCCATTAGCGTTTGGAGAACTAGCAGCTTTTAGGTATATAATAATAGGAGCTAAATTTTATTTGAGTTTTATTTGATTCTCTAAATTTGTAGTTTTTGTTGCATAATTGTTGCTGCTTTTGTTTTTAAACCTGCAATTGAATATTGTTTTTGTACACACACACACACACACACACACACACACACACACACACGATGATCTGTACTTTTAAAAAAATGCCTGGCTTTTTAGTCATAGCTATATGTGTGGTAGGGCAGGCAGTGGTTGTGTACATTTTTAGGTGAGTTTGCCTTGGATTCTATGGTGGTTACAAGAGCCTAAAAAAATATTTAATTATTTACTACCTTCCCTCACTAGAAACTCCTTGAAGGCCAGGACTTTGTCTTACTATTTTATCCTTCAGCGGCTGGAGTGGTTTCTACGCACATAGTTGACCCTGATATACTTAGTGGTTTGCTGAATGAATAAGTGGCACATGTTAGAAATAATTTGGCTTAGTTGAAGAAAAAAGTGTTATTAAGCCGTATGAACTTTCTGGGTCAGCAGACCAAGATCTCCTATAATAGAAGCCAACTACTGCTCAGAAATTTGTTATTTCAGTATAGTACTTATTAAAAACTCAGAGTTATCAACTAGCTAATCAAGCCATTAAACTTTCTAGCAGGGATATAATAAGAGTATATGGCCAATTGTTTGTAAGGCCTATCATTTTACCTCCAGTCCAATTCATTAAGTGGTTTGAAAATTGTTAAATTTCTAAAACCACCTTGTCATTCAGAGTACATTTTCCCTTATGTATATAGAGATCAGATATGACTGAGTTGTACCTCCAACATCTATTAAGTTATGTAGAAGTGGTCGGATGCAGTGGCTCATGCCTGTAATCCCAGCACTTTGAGAGGCCCAGGCGGGTGGATCACCTGAGGTCAGGAGTTCAAGACCAGCCTGACCAACATGGTGAAACCCATCACTACTAAAAAAATACAAAAAGCTGGGCTTGGTGGTGCATGCCTGTAATCCCACCTACTTGGGAGACTGAGGCAGGAGAATTATTGAACCCAGGAGGTGGAGGTTGCAGTGAGCTGAGATTGCACCATTGCACTCCAGCCTGTGCAACAAAAGCGATACTCCATTCAAAAAAAAAAAAAAAAGAAAGAATTAAGTTATGGAGAAGGTAGGACAGAATTAAAGATCAATAGGTGAAAAGAGAAATGTATGCCAGGACCAGGGCCAGAAGAAAATTGAACTAAAAATGGACTTGCTGGGGAAGATAAATTTAAAAGATCAAATCAATTGTTTATTTTCTTGCCCATCTTAAATCACCTATGTTCAGTCTGTTTTATTGCAGGCCTGCCTAGGATAATGTACTGATAACAGAATCTGGAAACTATTCAACATTTTTTTCCTACAAGAATGATTAAAACCATTTACAGAGTCGATTACTTTGTGTATTGTCATGTTGTGGTGCTTCCTCTTAGGAAAAAGGATGGGTTAAGCCACAGTAGAAAAGAAGGTGAATATTGGTTGAAAGAAAATACCATCTGTAAAGTTATAAAACCTATTTCATTTAGTTGTTATGTTTAAGAAAGTAAGCCCTTAAGAGTCTTTTAGTTCCCCTGGAGCAAAGAGTACTATAGAAAATAAAGTTACTCTGGATAGTTAGGAAATTTGTTTTTGTTTTTGTTTTTAATTTATTTTTTGAGACAAAGTCTCACTCTGTTGCCCAGGCTGGAGTGCAGTGGCTTGATCTCAGCTCACTGCAACCTCCGCCTCCCAAGTTCAAGTGATTCTCCTGCCTCAGCCTCCTCCATAGCTGGGATTACAGGCAATACACCATCACACCTGGTTAATTTTTGTATTTTTAATAGACAGGGGGTTTCACCATGTTGGCCAGGCTGGTCTCAAACTCCTGACCTCAGGTGATTCACCCACCTTGGCCTCCCAAAGTGCTGGGATTATAGGCATGAGCCACCATGCCTGGCCATAGTTAGGAAATTTGAACCCTAGCTTAGCTGCTGACTCTGAGGAAGAAGCACTGGATGAAGAATTGGGAGATACAAGTTGTCATCTTGGTTATCTTCCATTAGCTTTGCTGCTATGGACAAGTTACTTCAACTCTTCTTTGTCTTAGGTTCTTCATCTTAATGCCAGGGTTGCAGCAATAGCTGTAACTGACCTTACTCTCTTCTAGACTGTCTTCTAAGCAGAGTACCCTTAGGGAAAGGGATGAAAATTCTCTGATTTTGACCAGAGCACTTAAGTTTCTGTTGCATTTGTTCTCCTGCCCTGTTCTCAATGGAAGTTTTCTTACTAATTTTCACTCTGGAGGACTTGTTGTTAATGGGGCAGGTAGTCAGTTAGTCAGGTCTAACTGATGGTGAACCCATATGGTGGTGCAACTGCAATAGGAACCATGGCTAAGTGTGTTTATGATAAGTGAGGATGAGGAGTTTAAGAACAGTACTGATAATACCAGTTACGTTGTTCACCTGAGAAATTACTGTGTCAATGCTAGTCACTGAGATTTTGATTAAAACCTTAGTGGAATGAATCTATGGTAGAAGGGGTATAAAACAAATTACTTGTCTTTATTTTTATTATTTTATATGAATGGAAATGAGCATTTCTTTCTTTCTTTTTTTTGAGACAGTCTTGCTCCCAGGCTGGAGTGCAGTAATGCAATCTTGGCTCACTGCAACCTACACTTCCTGAGTTCATGTGATTCTCGTGCCTCAGCCTCCTGAGTAACTGGGATTACAGGCCCATACTCACCATATCCAGCTAATTTTTATATTTTTAGTAGAGATGAGGTTTCACCATGTTGGCAAGGCTGGTCTCAAACTCCTGGCCTTGAACGATCTGCCTGCCTTGGCCTCCCAAAGTACTGGGATTACAAGCATGAGCCACCACACCTGGGCCCAAATTACTTGTCTTAAGACAGCCCTATAAGGTAGCATATAAGGTACATTTTTATCTGACCAGAATATAAGGTACATTTTTATCTGACCAGTAGCATATAAGGTACATTTTTACCTGATCAGAATAATATTTAATATTTTCTGAGTTTTTCCAGGCTCATTGCTAAAGTCTCTAAATGCCACATCACTATGTTTATTGATCCACATTAGTAACCCATTATTTGAGTATAGAACTCAAGAAGCAATCTAAATGCTTTGGAATTTGGAAGACCAGTTCTTTTTCTCAAGTAATTATGTTGTATTAAGAAAGGCATAACTTGGGGCAAGTGACAGTAAACAATTCACAGTGTAAGATTTACCAGAGCTCTACTGCTTTACAGTATGCCACATTGCAGGTGAGTCATTTTTCAGCCTCTGAAGAAGATGGACTGGAGGAATTGGATTTAACACTAATTTCATTGGTATTATTAGTATGAGCTGTGAATTGTATATATATCCTTTTAAGCCTTTAAAAAGAAGAATTTAAGACTCAAGTTGAAACAGAAAGATGTTTCAAGTGTTTGTTTTTAACCAAGTGTAAACTGAGCTACCCCATGCCAAAAAGCAAAACAAGTATTTGTTTCCTTTGCCAATGTTGTTTATCTCCTTGTAAATCTGTTCACTTAAGACACATCTATTTTTAGTTTCTTCTGACTTTTTACATAATATCTTTATATCTTTTAACCCCATCAATCCTCTAGCTTCAAGCACAAATGCCAGCCTGATATCTGCTTCTTCTGCAATTGCCAATATTCCAGCAGCAGCAGTAGCCAGCATCTCAAACCAGGTATGGTGCTACTTTTGTTCATCTTGTCTGATAGAGTTCATCTAGCTTGCTCTTTCTTCTTTCCATGGTCAGTGTGCCCATTTAAGAAACAACCAGGAAGAGTATGGGCTGTGGAGACCTTTTTCTGGATACCCTCAGAACTCGTACCCTGGATGGCATCTTAGGCTACCGTCTAGTTTCTGTTGTTCCTCTGCTGAGTCTCTCTAGAATATGGTTATGTGCATTCTTTTACTATGTTTGTCTTCACTTCCTACTCTGCCCTTACTAGAATGTAAGCTGCGTGAAGGTAGGGATTTATTTTTCTATTTTGTTCATTTACGTATTCCCAGAGTATAGAAAAGTGTCTGCCACTTACATCAAAGGCACTTGGTAAATATTTGTGGAATGAAGAACTCATTCTTTGTGAATTTTTTGTGGTCTATTCTTGATCGCTGTTATATTAACTCTTTATGCTTAGGAGATCACTGGTAACACCTTCAGTGTTCCAGAGTTTTTTATTTTTGTTGTTTTGTTGTTTTCTCTACAGCAATTATCACCACTGTCTCCTTAGATCTTTTTCTGGCTACATTTAACATTACTATTCCCGTTATTTTTTTAGTATTTTAATGTTTTTGGTTTTTTTTTTTTTTTTTTTTTTTTTTTTGAGATGTAGTCTCACTTACTCTGTCGCCCAGGCTAGAGTGCAATGGTGCCATCTCAGCTCACTGAAACCTCTGCCTCTCAGGTTGAAGTGATTCTCCTGCCTCAACCTCCTAAGTAGCAGGGACTGCAGTCATGCACCATCATGCCCAGCTAATTTTTGTATTTTTAGTAGAGATGGGGTTTCACATGCAGGCCAGGCTGGACTCAAACTCCTGACTTAAGCAATCCTCCCGCCTTGGCTCCCGAAGTGCTAGGATTACAGGTGTGAGCCACCGTGCCCAGCCGTGTTTATTCTTTTAGTCCACAAATATTTATTGAGTTCCCACCTGTGTACCTGTTATTTTTCTAAGGACTATCTCTTTCCCTGTCATAGCTCTTCTTTTTGATCCTGTCTTTGAACGTGGACGATCTCTATTTAGTTATTCCAACATGTTAATTAGTTCATCCACAGGAATGTTTAACCACATCATGTCCATTTACTATTGCTAAAATGAAGATTCTAATCCTCCCTCATGACATTTACAGGCTTCCAACTGATTGACTTTTTTTTCTTTAATGTCTTGCTGTTTCCCTAAGTTCACCATATCTAAAAATCAGACTTTTATTCCAGCCCCTTTTCTGTCTCTTTGTCCTCCAGAAGTAAAACCACTTTTCACTATGACTTTTTAAATTCTTGTCAGTGACACTACATTTTTCTGAATAAACATGGGCCTAAAATCAGACCAGACATCTTTCATTAGTTTTCTCACAACCTTACCCAATCTGTTCATTTCTCAAATTCTTTGAGAAGAATTTCTTTTCCTTTTTGCTATTATCTCCCATGTTTTGGTGTTTTCCCCTTTGATCTTGAATTACCATGGTTAATTGCTCATTTCATTTCCAGATTCCGCCCCCCCCCCGCCCCTGCGCGCCTGTTCATTCTCTAAAATATTATCTCGTTAATTTTCTCTAAATGCCAGTTTTTATCAGGTTACTGACCTGCTCAGAGTCTTTTCATATTTTTATTTCTTGGTTTGAACTTGAGAGTTCCCATTTCCTATTCCCCAGCCCGCAGGCTATATACTGTTGCCTAAAGAACTCAAGTCTTTGTGCTTTACCAATCATTCAGGCCTACAGAGGTCCTTTCTTTCAACCAGACTCAACATCTGTGGCTCCTGAATAAAACCTCTTCAGAGCCTATTCATGTTCTTACTTCCTCTACATATTAATCTCAGAAAGCTTCTTCACCATCCTACTCTACAGTGATAGTTATCTGTTATGTATTTCAGTTATTTGACATATTTTTTATTACCAATTTGTTGTCTGTATTCTCTCCTGCTAGATTTTTAACTCCCTTGAGTTCTGCTAGTATGACTTACTCTTTTCTTTAATATTTTCTTCTTCTGCCCATGCACAAATGCACACATATATTGAATTATATTTGGTTTATGTTAGAGATGCCCAATGACTATTTAAAAATAAATGATCTGGTCAGTTAGCTTCTTCCTACTTGCCACCAGTATCAGTGTCAGTGGAATTTTTTTAGGTGTGTATTTGAGCTGTGTGTCATACCCAATTTTTTTAACAGCTTTATTAGAGAGTAATTGACAGATGGTAAACTATGCAGATTTAAATTGTACAGTTTGGTAAGTTTTGCCATATATGTGCCTATGAAACCAAAAGTTTTATCCCAGCATTTTTTTTTTTTTAAGACGGGGTTTCACCATGGCCAGGATGGTCTCGATCTCCTGACCTCGTGATCCGTCCGCCTCGGCCTCCCAAAGTGCTGGGATTACAGGCGTGAGCCACTGCGCCCGGCCTATCCCAATATTTTAAGAAAACTTTTTTTTTTTTTAAAGTGGCAGAGTCTTGCTCTGTCACCCAGGCTGGCATGCAGTGGTGCGATCTCGGCTCCCTGCAACCTCTGTCTCCCAGATTCAGACGGTTCTCCTGCCTCATCCTCCCTAGTAGCTGGGACTACAGGTGCACGCCACTACATCTGGCTGATTTTTGTATTTTTAGTAGAGATTGGGTTCGCCATGTTGGTCAGGCTGGCTGCAAACTCCTGCCCTCATGTGTTCTGCCTACCTCAGCCTCCCAAAATGGTGGGTTTAAAGGCATGTGCTACCGTGCTTGGCCTTTTTTTTTTTTTTTTTTGGAGTGCAGTGCATGATCTCGGCTCATTGCAACCTTTGCCCCCTGGGCTCATGTGATCCTCCCACCTCAGCCTCCCGAGTATTTGAGACCACAGAAATGCATCACCATGCCTGGCATTTTTTTTTTTTTTTTTTTGTATTTTTAGTAGAGAGGTCTCACTGTTTTGGCCAGGCTGGTCTCAAACTCCCGAGCTCATGCAGTCCTCCCACCTCAGCCTCCCAAAGTGCTGGGATTGTAGGTGTGAGGCACCATGCCCGGCCAGGAAACTATTTTGAAAGAAAACTTGATTGTTTTAGGTAGATAATCAGGGGTTTTTTTGTTTGTTTTGAGACAGTGTCTCGCTCTGTCACCCAGGCTGGGGTGCAGTGGTGCAATCTCGGCTTACTGCACCCTCCGCTTCCCAGGTTCAAACGATTCTCATGCCTTAGCTTCCCAAGTAGCTAGGAATACAGGCATGCGCCACCATACCTGGCTAATTTTTATATTTTTAGTAGAGACAGGTTTCACCATATTGACCAGACCAGTCTTGAACTCCTTACCTCAAGTAATCCACCCCCCTCGGCCTCCTAAAATGCTGGGATTACAGGCATCAGCCACTGCACCCAGCCAATAATCAGTTTTTAAGACACTTTAATATAGCATATATGCTTTTCTTGTTTGCTTAAGTTTAATGTTTTTGTTGTCCTTAGACAAGCTATAATCTAGTGCAACAGTTTATAAACCTCTTAAAGAATAGAATCGCTGGGTGTGGTGGCTCATGCCTGTAATCCCAGTGCTTTGGGAGGCCAAGGTGGGTGGATCATGAGATCAGGAGATTGAGACCAGCCTGGCCAACATGGTGAAACTCCATCTCTAATAAAAATGCAAAAAAAATTAGCCAGGCATAGTGGCGCACACCTATAGTCCCAGCTACTTGGGAGGCTGAGGCAGAAGAATAGCTTGAACCTGAGAGGAGGAGGTTGCATAAGCCAAGATCATGCTACTGACACAAGCCTGGGTGACAGAGCAAGACTCCATCTCGAAAAAAAAAAAATAGAGTAGAATGTTTCCTTCAAATTCTGTGCAAAAATTTGGTACATATAATTGGGGGAAGAGGCTGTTGGAGTAGAAAAAGGGACATCGTGTATATGTTTATGCAAATACAGAGGATCCTTTGCTCTCAGCATTCTCCTTATCCAAAGACTGCTCCTGGGATATCTCTTGACTTTTAGGTTTCCACAGAATGCATTTTGAAAATCATTGATTTAAATTGGAGACTATCAGATAGGTAAATGAGAAGTCACATTAATGTTTCAGGAAAATAATTATAAATAACAGGGAGAAGAAAGCCTCTTGTGTTGAGATTAATGTATGCTATATGAGTCTTGTTTTCTTATTTCCTTTGGCCTGCAGGATTATCCCACCTATACTATTCTTGGTCAGAATCAGTACCAGGCCTGCTACCCCAGCTCCAACTTCGGAGTCACAGGTCAGACTAACAGTGATGCCGAGGGCACCACATTAGCCGCGACCACATACCAGTCGGAGAAGCCTAGTGTCATGGTGCCTGCACCTGCAGCACAGAGACTTTCCTCTGGTAAGCACTGCAGCTCTGAAAACTTTGGCTTAAGGTCAGTTCATTCAACGGGTACTTTTAGGCAATGGTAAGCATAGTTTTGTTCTGGCTTAAGTCATTGTTACCATACTGTTGGCTTTCCCTCTCAGGTGAGGAGTATTTAAATGTCAGAAGCAGGCTATGGGTAGGCTGAATGTATACCTCATGCTGAGAACAGAACAGAAAAGTATCAAGAACTAAAAGACCATTTCTGATTCTTACTCTGCCCTCCCTGTAGCTTTAACCCACTTGTCACAGGGAGCTTCAGCATGTTGTAATATTTTGTAAAAGCTGGAGGACTCCAGTTTTAGTCTGTGCAGGTTTTGAACTGCTGCTAAGGCCTCAGAGCCATAGTTCTTTCTATGTCCTGGATCCCTTTAAGATTCTGAGGAAAGCATGGTCCTTTTCTCTCAAAGAAATACATAAAATTTAACCTACAATTTCAGGAGGTTCACAGCTCTGAAGTGTATCAATGAACTACAATGTCCAACTTAAAAACCTTTGACATAAAAGCTTAGACACATTTAATAAACATACACACACACACACACACACTTTTTATTTATCTCTATATTTAATGAAAATTTGGTTGTTAGCAGCTGGGCATGGTGGCTCACGTCTGTAATCCCAATACTTTGGGAGGCCTAGGCAGGTGGATCATGAGGTCAGGAGATCGAGACCATCCTGGCCAACATGGTAAAACCCTATCTCTACTAAAAATACCAAAATTAGCCAGGTGTGGTGGTGTGTGCATGTAGTCCCAGCTACTCAGGAGGCTGAGGCAGGAGAATCACTTGAACCTAGGAGGCGGAGGCTGCAGTGAGCCGAGATTGCACCACAGTGCTCCAGCCTGGGCAACAGAGTGAGACTCTGTTTCAAAAAAAAAAAAAATTTTGGTTGTTGGTTTTCCCATCATGTAGCTCAAGGAAAACACTGTTTATCATTGGCACTGATGCACGTTTAGAAACAGTACTATGTAACAAGTGAACAGTTTTCTATGCGGTTCACCCTACCAGTCTGATAAGTGGACATACAGATGGTTGCTAGTGTTGATTAAAAACTAAGGTTTTAAAGTCATTTTTCTAAATACCTTTGTTCTTCATAACAATTTCAACTTTTAAATAATGGAGAATTTCAAACAAAGAGAAAAGTTGCAAGGCTAATGTGATGAACGCTTACATATCCATCATTCATCTTCAACAATTATCAACTTATAGGCAATTTTGTTTTAGCTATACATCATCTAGTTCCCTCCCCAGATTCCAGGCATTGTTCTCTAAAAGGTGAATAGGTACTCGTTAACTTAACCACAATGGCATTATCCCATCTTTAAAAGTTCAATACTAATAATGTCTTAATTTTTAAATATCATCAAGTACCAAAATGTATTTGTATTTCTAGCTTTCTCATAAGTGTTATGAGTTTTGTTTCTCTTTTTGTTTAATCAAGATCCAAGCCATTCCGCAGTATATACGTATTTCAAAACAATGTAAAGTAAATACAGTTTTTATCTCATTAGTAAATAGAAATAATAAATAAATTGAAAATTTGAGAGTGGGGAAATTAGGATTTAAATAAGGCCCATAAATTGTGATTGGTAATTATGGGTATTTTTTGTTTCATTTCTCTTTTAACCTAAAAATCTCCCATCTCTTTTTCTCCCCCTCATAGCTTGTTTGTTGAAGAAACTGGAGAGTTTATCCCATAATGTTTCCCAGTCTGAATTTTGACAGTTATATCCTCATAAGGTGGTTTAATGTGTCCTGCTGCCTTCTCTATTTTATTGTAAATTGGTAAATGAACAGTTGTTTTCAACTGGAGATTGGCAATGTGTGGAAACATTTTTCGTTGTTACACTAGGTGGGGGCGTGCTACTGGCATCTAGTGGGTAGATGCTAAGGATACTGCTTAACCAAACATCCTATAATGCACGAGACATTCCTCCACAACAATTGTCTAGTCCAAAATGTCAGTTGTGCCAAGTTGAAAAACTCTGATCTAAAAGTTTTACCACAAAGATTTAGGTTCAGTTTTTTCTTGGCAAAACAACTTGATTGATATTTTCTTCCATCATGGGGTAAGCATATAAAGTCTGATTATAACTTTTCTGATGTTAGCCAGTGCTGATGCTCAATGCCTAGATGTACATTTCCTAATTTCTTATGTAAGGTTTAGCTTTGCAACCTTTATCCCTGCGTTATGACTCACAAGGACAGAGAGTCTGCTAACCCTCTTCCTGCTCTGATTCTTATAGCCTGTGACTACTGACAACATATGTCTCACTTTTCCTTTCCAGGAGATCCTTCTACAAGCCCATCTTTGTCCCAGACTATAACAAGTAAAGATGCTGATGATCAGTCCAGGAAAAACGTGACTAGCAAGAACCGGGGCAAGAGGAAAGCTGATGCCACTTCTTCCCAAGACAGTGAATTAGAAGTATGAGAATAAACCCATTTGAGTTGCCTACTTTGCTTTTTCTCACTTTTTAAGTTTATCAAGCATGTTTTTGAAGCTCACAGAGATAATGTGGACTATGTTGCATGCCCTTTAATTCCTGAGGAGAATAAACTGAATTGGCCAAGTAAAAAGAAAAATGTAAAAAAACCAAATTATTCTGTGTATTCCAGAGGAGAACAGACACAATTCATTATATTCAGAAAACAGAGGTAGTTACAAGTAATATCACACTATTCTCTATTTAAAATTTTAAAAGGGTTAGGTGTGGTGGCTCACACCTCTAATCCCAGCACTTTGGGAGGCCAAGGTGGGAGGATTGCTTGAGGCCAGGAGTTTGAGACTAGCCTAGGGAACATAGTGAGACCTCATCTCTTAAAAAAAATATAACAAAAATTAGCTGCACACCTGTAGTCCCACCTACTTGGGAAGATCACGTGAGCCTGGCAGGTTGAGGCTGCAGTGAGGTATGATCAGGCCACTGCACTCCAGCCTGGGCAACAGAGTGAGACTCTGTCTCAAAAAGAAAAGAGGAAAAGAAAATTAAAAGGAAAAGGACTAGAGTGCTTTTAGCCAAGTTTCTCTAAGACACAAACAGATCTGGTAACTTATTAATGAGACTGGCACTGATTTATTCTGTGGTATCGTACTATATGAGTTTATTATGGACATACATTTGACTTCATTATAAAAGACCAGAAGGACTTGTAGAGTGCTAAAAATAGTGGAGTTTTTGTATTATCTTTTTGTTTTCTATTTTTCTATGGTGCTGTTACTTAATGAGGGGAAATACATATTTAACAGTGAGTCCATTGATAAGTGTTCTTAAGACATAGGTGAACTGAGGCTGTATTTGAAGCCTCTCTTCCTCTTTTTTCAGAGGTTTGGAGTGAAGAAGAAAAATAAATTTCTGGTATATTTCTTAGGAAAAACTGAACTCATTTTTTAATTGTCTAAAATATACATACGATTACCATTTTAGTCATTTTTAAGTATACAATTTAGTGCCATTATACATTCATAATATTGTATAACATCACCATTGTATATTTCTAGAACTTTTTCGTGATTCCAAATGAAAACTCTGTACCCATTAAGCAATAACTCCCCATTCTCCCCTTCATCTAACCTCTGGTAACCTCTGTTCTGCTTTCTGTCTGTGACTTTGCCTATTCCAGATATCTCATATAAGTGGAATCATAGAAAATTTGTCCTTTTGTGCCAGACTTATTTCATTTACCATATGTTTTTATGGTTCATCCATGTTGTAGCACATATAAGAATTTCATTCTTTTTTATGTCCAAATATTTTATTTTATTTTATTTTATTTTATTGAGACGTAGTCTAGCTCTGTTGCCAGGCTAAAGTTCAGTGGCGCGATCTTGGCTCACTGCAACCTCCGCCTCCAGGTTCAAGCGATTCTCCTGCCTCAGCCTCCCAAGTAGCTGGAATTACAGGCACATGCCACCACACTAGCTAATTTTTGTTATTTTTAGTAGAGATAGGGTTTTACCTTGTTTGCCCGGATGGTCTCGATCTCCTGACCTCGTGATCCACCCACCTCAGCCTCCCAAAGTGTTGGGATTACAGGCGTGAGTCACCACACCTGGCCTGAATATTTTATTATATGTATATACCAGATTTTCCCACTGTGGCTGCATGGTTTTATGCTCTCACCAGCCATATATAAAGGTTCCAGTTTGTCCACATCCTCACCAACACTCATTATTTCCCGTTTTTTTGATAATAGCTATTCTAATGGATGTGAAGTGGTATCTTACTGTGTTTTTTTGGTGTTTTTGTGGTGGAGATGGAGTCTTTAATTTGCATTTCCCTAGTACAGTGGCACGATCTTGGCTCACTGCAACCTCCACCTCTTAGGTTCAAACGATTCTCATGCCTCAGCCTCCCAGGTAGCTAGAATTACAGGCGCATGCCACCACACCTGGCTGATTTTTGTAATTTTAGTAGAGACAGGGTTTCACCCTGTTGGCCAGGCTAGTCTCAGGTGATCCACCTGCCTCAGCCTCCCAAAGTGCTGGGATTACAGGTATGAGCCACTGTGCCCGGCGCTTTGCCCATTTTTAAACTAGGTTGTTTGGTTTTTCATTGTTGAGTTGTAGGAGTTCTTTATATATTCTATATTATTAATATTCTAGACTATTCTAGATTATTAGGCCCTTATATTAATCAGATATATAATCTTCAAATATTTTCTCTTATTCTGTATGTCAGCTTTTCACTCTCAATACTGTCCTTTGAAGCACAAAAATTTTTAATGTTTAGGGAGTCTAATTTCTGTTACTGCTGTGCTTTTGGTGTAATACTTGTTTCTTTTTGTTTTGTTTTCTTGGTTAATACTTAAGAATACAAGGTTATGAAGATTTTTATGTTTTTTTCTGAGATTTTTATTGTTTAGCTCTTAAATTTAGGTTGTTCTCCATTTTGAGTTAATTTTGTATATGGTGTAAGATAATGGTCTAACTTCATTATTTTGCATATGGATATCCAGTTTTCCCAGCACTATTTGTTTAAAAGACTTTTCTTATTGAATGGTTTTGGCATCCTATGAAAAATTAACTTATGGTGTTGACTGTGGGTGATATTAAAGAAGGTAAAAACTAAAAGAAAAAAGAAACATTGATCATATTTGTAAGACTTTATTTCTGAACTCTCAGTTTATTCCATTTGTCTGTGTGTCTGTCCTTATGCTAGTACTACACTGTTTTGGTTACTGTAAGTTTTGAAATCAGGAAGTGTGAATCCTTCAATTTTGTTCTGTTTCAAGATAGTTTTGGCTATTTGGGGTTTCTTGAGGTTTCATAAGAATTTTAGAATGCAATTTTGTATTTTTTAAAAAATGATTGGGATTTTGATAGGGATTGCATTGAATTTGTAGATTGGTTTGGGTAGTATTGTCGTCTTAACAATATTAAGTCTTCTAATCCATGAACATGGATGTCTTTCCATTTATTTAGTTATGTCTTTAATTTTCCCAGCAGTCTTTTATAGTTTTCAGTGTGTGTCTTTTGCCTCCTTGGTTAAATTTATTCCTTCTTTTTGATGCTATCACAAATGGAATTGGTTTTTAAATATCTTATTTAAATTATTCATTCCAAGTATATAGAAATACAGCTGATTTCTGAATTTATTTATTAGCTTTAACAATTTCTTCTGGATTTTTTAAGGTTTTCTACATATAAGATTACATCAGCCAGGCGTGGTGGCTCATGCCTGTAATCCCAGCCATGATTGGAAGGCCAAGGTGGGCAGATCACCTGAGGTCAGGAGTTTGAGACCAGCCTGGCCAACATGGCAAAACTCTGTCTCTACTGAAAATACAAAAATTAAAAAAAATTAGTTGGGCTTGGTGGCACACACCTGTAATCTCAGCTATTTGGGAGGCTGAGGCAGGAGAACTGCTTGAACTCAGGAGGTGGAGGTGGCAGTGAGCCCAGATTGTGCCACTACACATCAGCCTGGGTGACAGTGACACCCTGCCTCAAACAAAAAGATTATGTCGTCTGCAAACAGAGATAATTTTGCTTCTTCCTTTCCAAATTGGATGTCTTTTTCCCCTTTCTTGCCAAATCTCTCTGGCTAGAACTTCTAGTACTATGCTGAATAAAAGTGGCAAAAACAGGTATCCTTGTCTTATTCCTGATCTCAGGGGTAAAACTTTCAGTCTTTTACCACTAGGTATGATACTAGTTATGGATTTTTTATGTATGGTCTTTATCATATTGATGACATTCCCTTCTATCCCTAGTTTATTGAAAAAATAATAAACTAGGAATAGAAAGTGTTGAATGTTGCCAAATGCATTTTGTGCATCAATTGAGATTATTGTGTAGTTTTTTTCCCCCTCTGTTCTATTAATGTGATGCATTACTTTGTGTAATTTTTTTTCCAATAAGCCTTTTGCACTCCTAATTAATTTTTTTTTATGTTGAATGAACCATCCTTATGTCCTGGGAGCTAATCCCACTTGGTTATGATGTTTAATTCTTTTTTCTTTTTTTGAGACAGAATTTTTCTCTGTTGCTCACGCTGGAGTACAGCTGATCTTGGCTCACTGCAACCTCTGCCTCCCAGGTTCAAGTGATTCTCCTGCCTTAGCCTCCCGAGTAGCTAGGACTACAGGTGTGCGCCACCATACCCGGCTAATTTTTGTATTTTTAGTAGAGACGAGGTTTCACCATGTTGGCCAGGCTGGTCTTGAACCCCTGACCTCAGGTGATCCACCTGCCTCGGCCTCCCAAGGTGCTGGGATTACAAGCATGAACCACCATGCCCGGCCATGATGTTTAATTCTTTTAATATGCTGCTGAATTTAGTTTACCTCAATTTTGTTTAGTTTTGTAGATGTGTGGGTTTTTTTGTTTTTTAAGGGCTTTTTTTTTGAGACAGGGTCTCACTTTGTTGCCCAGACCGGAGTGCAGTGGTATGATCCCTGCTCACTGCATCCTTGACTTCCCAGGCCCAAGTGATCCTCCATCAGCCTCCTAGGTACCTGGGACTATAGGCATGTACCACCACAACTGGGTAATTCTTGTGTTTTTTGTAGAGACAGTGTTTCGCCATGTTGCACAGGCTTGTCTCAAACTCCTGGGCGCAAGCGATCTGCCTGCCCCAGCCTCTCAAAGTGCTAGGATTATAGGTGTGAGCCACTATGCGTGGCCTGTTGAGTATTTTTATATTGTTTCATAAGTGATATTGATCTGTAGTTTTCTTTCAGTGCCTTAGTCTGACTTTGGTATCAGGATAATGCTGGCCTCATTGCATTAGTCAGGAAGTGTTCCCTCTTCTTCCATTTTTTGTAAGAGTTTAAGAAGGATTTGTGTTAATTCTTTAAATGTTTGGTAGAACTCACTATTGAAGCCTTCTTGTCCTGGGCTTTTCTTTGTTGGGATGTTTTTAATTATGCATTCAATCTCCTTACTAGTTGTAATTCTTACCAGATTTTTTATTCCTTCTTGAGACAGTTTTGGTACTTTATGCTATGTATTTCTAGGAGTTTGACCATTTCACCTAGGTTATCCAAGCATTTGGCATAATATTCTCTTGTATTCTAGTATTCTCTTGTAATCCTTATTTCTGTAAAAATTGGTAGTGATGTCCCCACTTTCATTTCTGATTTTAGTCATTTGAATCTTCTCTATATTTTCCTTAGTCAGTCCTTAGTCAATTTTATAGATATTTTTAAAGAACCAACTTTTTGTTGCATTGATTTTTCTCGGTTGTTTTTGTAGTCTCTCTTTTATTTATCTCTGCGCTAACATTGTTATTTCCTTCCTACTGCTAGCTTTATGTTTATTTTGCTCTTTTTCTAGTTCCTTAAGATATGCAGTTAGGCCATAGATTTGAGATCATTTGTCTTTTTTAATATATGTATAAAATACATATATATGTATAATACAGTTATAATTTTTCTTCTTAGCACTGCTTTCACGGTATTCCACAAATTTAATGTTTTATTTCTGTTTTCATTCACCTCAAGGTATATTCTGATTTCTTTTTTTTTCTGGTATATTCTAATTTCACTTATGATTTCTTCTTTGACCCATTGGTTGTTTAAGGTTGTATTGTTTAATTTCTACATATTTGTGAATTTCCCAGTTTTCTTTCTGTTATCGATTTCTAGTTTCATTTATTGTAATTGGAAAATATACTCATTTTTTTGTATTTTCTTTCCTCAGCGGGTATTTCTATGGGACTTGGATGAAACCATCATCATCTTCCACTCACTTCTTACTGGCTCCTATGCCCAGAAATATGGAAAGGTAATTTGAGTCTTCTTTGTTGTAACTCTCCCTCTTCTGACACATAACTATTTCTCTGCTACCCCTATTGGCTGGCTTTTCACTTTCTATGTAAAACTTCAACAAATGGCTTGCAAATAGCTTGTATTAGGCAGGCTACATAGTTAGGCAGAATTGATGGTAAAGCTAGAAACTACGAGAACAAGTGCTGAAAGCTGAAGTTGTAGGAGAATGGCATTTTGTAAAGATTAAAGTATAGAAATGAGGCTCAAAACAGAGCAGAGTCTCAAGAATGTTACTAATAAATTCCAGAGGCTGATATTGTATTCCTTAACACACTTTTAGTAGCCCAGACTGAGCATTTTATTTAGCCAAATATATGCCAGATATTTAAATAAAATATATAGATAAAATATCTTTCTAAAATAGATTATATATCTTTTTTTAACTGAATACACCAAACAAAACTTGTTATATCTACATAGCAGTTTTAACAGGATAGTCTGTTTTGAGACAATTAGGCTATGTATTTCTACACTAAATTACCTCCTAGCTCATATTTTTCAGTTTCTGTGAATAAATTTTATAAAAATATCTGCCTCCAGTCAGATGCAGTGGCATGCACCTGCAGTCTCAACTACCCAGGAGGCTGAGGTGGGAAGATTGCTTGAGTCTAGGTGTTCAAATCCAGCTTGAGCAACTTAGCGAGACCCCATCTCGAAAAATAAAAATACCTGCTTTTCTTGCCTGTCCTGTTACTTCCAGTTATTTCATATTGTTACTAATGTTTTTGTTAGGAGATTTTTTTATTTTTATTTATTTATTTATGTGTTTATTTATTTATTTATTTTTTGAGATGGAGTCTTGCTCTTGTCGCCCAGGCTGGAGTGCAGTGGCATGATCTCTGCTCACTGCAACCTCTGCCGCTGGGTTCAAATGATTCTCCTGCCTCAGCTTCCCAAGCAGCTGGGATTACAGGCACCCACCACCATGCCTGGCTGATTTTTGTTTTTCAGTAGAGATAGGGTTTTACCATATTGGCCAGGCTGGACTTGAACTCCCGGCCTCAAGTGATCCACCCACCTTGGCCTTCCAAAGGGGTGGGATTACAGGCGTGAGCCATTGTGCCCAGCCAGGAAGTTTTTTTTTTGTTGTTCTCCTGAGATAATGTCTCGCTCTGTCATGCAGGCTGGAGTACAGTGAAACAAACACAGCTCACTGCAGTTTCAACCTCCTAGGCTGAAGGAATCCTCCTGCCTCAGCCCCCGAAGTATCTGGAACTACAGGCACATGCCTCCATATGTGGCTAATTTTGTTTTATTTTTTTAGAGATGGGATCTTACTATGTTGCCCAGTCTGGTCTTTCTCCTGCCTCGGCCTCCCAAAGTGCTGTGATGATAGGCATGAGCTGCTATACCCAGCCTCTGTTAGTATTTTCTACAGGCTGTTAGTGTCTAGTCTGGTATGCTCACATAAGCACATAAGCTATATAACTAAACTGATTGTAAAAATATATAAAATTTAAATGTATAAAATAAATATAAATAAATATATATTATATATATTTATAATTTGTATATATATAAAATATAAATGATGTGTATAAAATATAAGTAAATAGATGTATATTTTATATGTATTTAAAATAAGGCATGATGGCTTTCGCCTGTAATCCCAAAGTGTGTATGAAAATTTTATATATTTACACCGGGCGCAGTGGCTCATGCCTGTAATCCTAGCACACTGGGAGGCTGAGGCGGGCGGATCACAAGGTCCAGAGATCGAGTCCATCCTGGCTAACATGGTGAAACCCCATCTTTGCTAAAAATACAAAAAATTAGCTGGGCGTGATGGTGTGCGCCTGTAATCCCAGCTACTTGGGAGGCTGAGCAGAAGAATCTCTTGAACCTGGGATGCAGAGGTTGCGGTGCCACTGCATTCCAGTCAGGTGATCAAGACATTGTCTAAAAAAAAAAATTTATATATTTACATTTACAGATATTATTATTTCATGAAAAGCTTTTTTTTTTTTTACCTTATAAACAAACACTAAGCTTCATGGTAAAATTTTTGGCTTTGACATTTAAGATCACCTTTGAGGTGACGAAGGTATAATGGGAAGAGCATAAGACTGGGAATCAGAAGACCAGAATGTAAAAATACAATATATATAATATGTAACATATATATATATATAAATATATATATTATTATATAACATATATTAAAATAACATTAATACAATATGTGACTATATTTACATATATAATTTATATAAATTTATATTATATATAAATATATATAATTACATATTTTAATAGAAATATATACAGTATATATTTATATAAATTACATATACATTTTACATAAATATGTATGGTATATTTTACATATTATATATTATATAAATATATAATATGTAATTTATATAAATTCTATCACTATATATGTAATATGTGTGTATAAATACACACACACACACACACACACACACACACATATACACACACAGATGGTCTCATTCTGTCACCTGGGCTAGAGTGCAGTGGTGCGATCTCAGCTTACTGCAACCTCTGCTTCCTGGGTTCAAGTGATTCTCCCACCTCAGCCTTGGACTGCAGGTGTACACCACCATGTAGCTGGGATTACAGGTGTGCACCACCATGCCCAGCTATTTTTGTGTTTTTTGTAGAGACAGGATTTTACCATGTTGCCCAGGCTAGTCTCAAACCCCTAGGCTTAAGCCATCCACCTGCCTCAGACTCCCAAAGTTCTGGAATTACAGGCGCGAGCCACTATACTCGCCCAAATTTTATTTTTTATAGACAGGGGTCTTGCTTTATTGCCCTGGCTAGTCTAGAACTCCTGGCCCTAAGCAGTCTTCCTGCCTCAGCTGCCCAAAGTGCTGAGATTACAGGTATGAGTTAGCTGCCTTGCCTGGCCAACATTGTATATTTTTATTAATTAATTTATTTATTTATTTATTTATTTATTTATTTAGAGACAGAGCCTCACTCTGTCACCAGGCGCCAGGCTGGAGTGCAGTGGCACAATCTCGGCTCACTGCAACCTCCACCTCCCGGGTTCAAGCAATTCTCCTGCCTCAGCCTCCCAAGTAGCTGGGACTACAGGCGAATGCCACCACGCCCAGCTAATTTTTGTATTTTTAGTAGGAACAGGGTTTCACCATGTAGGCCAGGATGGTCTCAATCTCTTGATCTCATGATCCGCCTGCCTCAGCTTCCCAAAGTGCTGGGATTACAGGCTTGAGCCACCGTGCCCGGCCTGCATTGTATATTTTTAAAAACATATTTTCTGTCCTTATTTATCTGTATGAAACTACAAATTTCTAGAAAATAAAGTCTTGAAATGTTTAACTGTCCATATCTTCTCTGTTTTACAATTCTGGATTCTCAAAACTATGAATGAAATTGCATCAATGATAGTTTGAAGCACAGTTGGGGGCCCATGTGTTTTGGCCTTGACCTAAAATATTTTGAAATTTGAAGATTAGAATCAGGACTGTGACTGCCAAGTCAAGCTGATTTTTTCTTATTGTCTTCTAGGACCCAACAGTAGTGATTGGCTCAGGTTTAACAATGGAAGAAATGATTTTTGAAGTGGCTGATACTCATCTATTTTTCAATGACTTAGAGGTAAGCATTTTAAATTGTTTCTGTGCTTCATTGAGACATTTTATTCAGTAACTTTAGAGCCTTTGCCTGTTATATTTAGAAGATATGTGGTTAGATAGGGTGGATATGGAGAGGCCAGCTGGCCACTAAGGCATACATACATAGTCTTAGAGAAATAGTTGCTTTGGTTTGGTTACCACAGTTTTGATTCTGACCTTCAATTTTATTGATTCAAAAATTTGATTTTTATTAGCTTATTTGGAGGTGATCTAGCACTGGGGAAAGACCAACCCATCAGGCAAAACACTGGCATATAAACCAATATTCTAACTTAATAATCTCTATTAAATAATATATATAAAGTGAATTTGATTATTTGCACTCTCAATTATATTTTTACTTTTCTTCAATTTCACATTCTTAAAGGATAGTCTCCTGATTTGTCAAATCTATAAATGGTTACTCTAACCCATCATATTTTTACATGTTTATTGTTCATATATCGGTTAACCTTGATATTCAGAATAATGTTATAGTTAGGTGCCAGAAAAACCAGGAAACACTAAGAGCTTCATGGTGAAATTTTTTGGTTTTGATATTTTGAGTTCACCTTTGAGGTGAACATGGTATAGTGGAAGGAGCACAGGACAGGGAATCAGAAGACCAGAATGTGAATCTCATGTAGAGAGAGTTATGTTCCTGTTCTGGGCCTCAGTTAAGCAGTCATCCTACACAGGAAACTACCAACAGTTATTACCATCTATGGAGAGGGATAAGCTGCTGGGACACAAAGGTGGGAGGGAGCACACTTTTTACTTCATGTCCTTTGAATTTTGAGCTGTGTACTATATATATATTACCTAGTTTTGAAAATCGTGAAAATTTTAGAGGAAACTAAGATAGGATTTTATAGGCTGGGTGCGTTGGCTCACGCCTATAATCCCAACACTTTGGGAGGCTGAGGTGGGCAGATCACTTGAGGTCAGGAGTTCCAGACCAGTATGGGCACCATGGTAAAACCCTATCTCTACCAAAAATATAAAAATTAGCCAGGTATGGTGTCACATGCCTGTAAACTCACCTACTCAGGAGGCTGAGGCAGGAGAATTGCTTGAACCTGGGAGACGAAGATTGCAGTGAGCAAACATTGCGCTACTGCACTCTAGCCTGGGCAACAGAGTGAGACTCTTTCTTTAAAAAAAAAAAAAAAAAATAGCATTTTATAAACATAATCTTTTTTTTTAACCTTTATTTTATTTTAAGTAATAGAGATGGGGTTGCACTATATTGCCCAAGTTGGTCTCAAACTCCTGAGCTCAAGTGATCCTCCCACCTTGGCTTCCCAAAGTACTGGGATTACCAGCGTGAACCACTGCGCCCAGCCAACACAAAGTAATCTTTTTTCTTTTTAAATAAATGTCTGTTCTACCCAACAGACAATTCTGCAGTAAATTAATAGTGCCCCGAGCTCCAGTACTTTTGTATAAACTCCATAATGCTTTAATCTTTCCTCAACTTCATGTGTTGATAAATCAGGACATCATAGTTTTTATTCAGCAAACATTTATGAAAACCTACTACTTGCCAATAATTATTGCCAAATTGTATTTGTAATGATTTTCTAGACATAGTCCTCACTCAGGACTGAAAGTTCTGTGAAGAATTTGACCTGAATGTGTTCCTGCCCCCCAGGTCAGTGCTTCTCAACTTTAGGGGGCATAAGAATCACCTGGGGAGCTTCTTTAAAGTGCAGATTCTAGGACTTCACTCCCAGAAATTCAGATTCAAGTAGGTCTGGGATTGACCCAAGAATATGCATTTTAAAAAAACTTCCCCAGAGGATTCTGATGCAGGTACCCTAGGTGGTATCAGAGGAGTACATCCATCATTTAGGCAGTGGGCGGCATTTTATGTCAGTAGTAGCATGGGCTTGGTGGAAAGAGCCTTGGATTAGAAGCAGGGGGAAAAAAAGAAGCAGAAAACCTAGGTTATTTCTAAGCTCTTTCTACAACTCACTAATTGTATGACTTTGAAAAAATCATTTCACCTCACTTTTAAAACATGAGGAGATTGACTTAGATGACCTCTTCTAACTCCTGACTTTGAAGTTAGAAATTTCAGTCATTCTGGGTTTTGATACCACATTCTACCAGCATCTGCTTTGCCTATAAAAATGTTTTGGGCACAACCTACTTAAGGATCAGAGAGATGCAAAGGAGATGTGAGATGTGGCTCCTGCCCCAAGAGACCTGCATTGTAATAGGACTTACAGTCTAGTGTAGGACATAGGAACATTTGAAATATAAGGAGCTTGTGGTTATTCCCATGAGCTGTTGGAGAAATGAAATATTAAGATAAGAGCAGAAATAAGGGATGGGATAGTCACAGAATTCATGAAGACTGTGGGGTATGAATCAGGCCTTAAAAGAAATTAGACAGCAAGGGGTGTGAGAGTGATCACCCACAAGTAAGAGATTCCATAAGGCATTTTATCATCCTGCCATTGTTATGTGGTCTTTTTATAGTATGTCATAATGGTAATAGCACTTTTACTCCTTGGACTGAAGTAATGTGTTTTGTCTTTTAACAGGAGTGTGACCAGGTACATGTGGAAGATGTGGCTTCTGATGACAATGGCCAAGATTTGAGGTGATAAACACAGTGATTCTTGAACACCAGTACAGCTGTTATGTGCAAGATCTGTCTAGGTTTGGAGGAAGACAAAGATGAATAGAACATGTCTCTGAAAGAGCTCACAACCTATTATAGGACATAGAAACAAACATTGTTAACCATGATTTACAGCATGAGAAAGTGGCAATAGAAAATGCTGTGGAGCATGAGAAGAAAGAATTCTGATGGGGATAGGGAGTGGGTGGTGCCAACATTGGAGAGGCCTTCTCAGTGGAATAGCATTAGAACAGAACCTTAAAGAACAGGGTAGCAAGCCAGGTGCGGTGGCTCACCCCTGTAATCCCAGCACCTTGGGAGGGCAAGGCAGGAGGGTCACTTGAGTCTAGGAGTTCAAGACCAGCCTGGACAACATAGGGAGACCCCACCTCTACCGAAGGGAAAAAAAAAAAAGATAGCAATGATGGGATGAGGAAAACCATTCCAGAGTGAAGGAGATACTAATTGCTCTTTGGCCAGATTTTCAGTCAGGACAACATGTGGTTCCAGACTGAGTAGTTTTAGTTGCATAACACTGGAACTTCATGAAGGAAACTACCTATGGGAGTCTGCTTGTGTCAGTAATAATCTTCTGTAAGGCAATCTTCAATATTTTATTATAGTGAAAGCTAAGCCAAGGAGAGCTCAGTGGCAAAATGCTTGCTCAGGCTCCTCATTCCTCTTTCTTCTGGCCCAGTAGTCTTAGCTAAGAATGTTCCAAAAGGGCCAGGCAAGATGGCTGACACCTGGAATCCCAGCACTTTAGGAGGCCAAGGTGGGCGGATCACCTGAGGTCGGGAGTTCGAGACCAGCCTGACCAACATGGAGAAACCCCGTCTCTGCTAAAAATACAAAATTAGTTGGGTGTGGTGGTGCATGCCTGTAATCCCAACTACTCGGGAGGCTGAGGCAGGAAACTCGCTTGAACTCAGGAGGCGGAGGTTGCAGTGGGCCGAGATTGTGCCATTGCACTCCAGCCAGGGCAACAAGCAAGAGCAAACCTCCGTCTCAAAAAAAAAGAATGTTCCAAAAATTTATCTAGCTTAAAGACTTATAAGAAAAAAAAACCTGTCACATCTTTTCATATTAGTTTGTTTTAATGTTTATCCCTTTTTATAAGTAAAATGTTCTTCCCAGTAACTACCCCAGAATTCAGTGTCCTACCCATGAATTCTAAAATACAGAGCAGAACTGGACATACCACCTTAATAAGGACCTACTCAGGTAGAACTGAGAAGATTGGAAGGTTTGACTTTCAGGTGCAGCATCTAGTTGTACATGTTGTGGTGTCACTTGGCACAATTCTTATAATGCTTTACTGTTCTTTTTAGGGAAAAGTCTGGTCTGAAGCAGTTTATAGTTCTCTTGTACATGTGGCTAACCAGTAATTACCTATTATGTCTTGGCAGCTATATTTTCTTAAGCACAAAATCTCACTCTTAGCATATTGGACTCTATTTTAACTTTTGACTGAACCAAGTTGTTCTGTCAATCATTTTTAGGTCTTTACTTATGAAATGTTAATCCTTCCTAGTTGTGTAATTGTATTATCTGTTGCTATGCAACAAATTACCCCAAGTTTAGTAGCTTAAAACAGTTAAATGGCCAGGCGCAGTAGCTCCCACCTGTGATCCCAGCACTTTAGGAGGCCAAAGTGGGCCAATCACTTAAGGTCAGGAGTTCAAGACCAGCCTGGCTAATGTGGCGAAACCCCGTCTCTACTAAAAATCGAAAAATTAGCCAGATGTGGTGGCATGCACCTGTAGTCCTAACTACTCAGGAGGCTGAGGCAGTAGAATTGCTTGAACCTGGGATGTAGAGGTTGCAGTGAGCCAAGATCACACCACCGCAACTCCAACCTAGGTGACAAAGCGAGACTCTGTCTTAAAAAACAAAAAACAAACAAAAAATGAAACATCCTCTTATAGTTTCTGTAGGTGAGGAACTTAAAAGTGACCTAGCTAGTTTTTTCTTATTTTTCTCTTTTTAAAAATATTTTTTTATTTTATTTATTTTAATGTATTAATTTTATTAATCTGTACTCAGTATCTTTTTTATTTTTTTAATTTTTGGGTGGAGTGCAGTGGCACCATCTCGACTGATTATAACTTCTGCCCCCACCTCCCCCACGTGATCCTCCCACTTCAGCCCCTGAAATAGCTGGGACCATAGACACACACCACTACTCCTGGCTAATTTTTTGTATTTTTAGTAGAGACAAGCGCGCCATGTTGCACACGCTTGTCTTGACCTCCTGAATGTAAGCAGTCCACCGACCTCAGCCTCTCAAAGTGCTGGGATTACAGGTGTGAGCCACCACGCCCAGCTTATACTCAATTTCTTCTTCTTCTTCTTTTTTTTTTCCCTTTTAAGACAGGGTCTCTGGCACCCAGACTGGAGTGCAGTGGTGTGATCATAGCTTGCTGTACTCTCAACCTCCTGGGCTCAGGTGATCCTCCCACCCCAGCCTTTTAGCTGGGCCCATAGGCGCATTCCACCACACCCTGCTAATTTTTACATTTTTTAGAGAGACAAGGTCTCCCTGTGTTGCCCAGGCTGGTCTTGAACTCCTGGACCCAAGTGATCCTCCCTCCTTGGCCTCCCCAAGTGCTGGGATTAACAGGCATGAGCCACCACACCTGGCCTATTTAAAGGATTTTAAATCTAGAAAATCTGTTATTAATTTATTTTTTTCACTGTTATAAATGTTATTTTGTCAAGGTAAAATATATGTATATAATTTACCATCTTTATCATTTCTTAAGTGAAATGGTTCTTTTTTTTTTCTTTTTTTTCTTTCCAAAGAAATAGGGCCTGCTCTGTTGCCCAGGCTAGAGTGCAATGGTGTGATCATAGTTCACTACAGCTTCCTGGGCTCAAGTGGCCCTCTCGCTTCAGCTTCCCAAGTAGCTAGGACAATAGGTACATACCACCATGCCCGGCTAATTAAAAGAAAATTTTCTTGGAGATGAGATCTCACTATGTTGCCCAGGCTGGTGTCAAACTCCTGGCCTCAAGCAACCTCCCATTTTAGCCTCCCAAAATAGTTGGGAATACAGGCACTGGCCACTGCACGTGGCCAGGGGTAGTTTTTTTTTTTAGACAGAGCCTAGCCATGTCGCCCAGGGTGGAGTTCAGTGGCACGATCTCAGCTCACTGCAACCTCTGCCTTCTGGTCTCAAGTGATTCTTCTGCCTCAGTCTCCCAAGTAGCTGGGACTACAGGCATGTGCCACCACACCCAGCTAATTTTTGTATTTTTAGTAGAGACAGGGTTTCAACATGTTGGCCAGGCTGGTCTGGAACTCCTGACCTCAGTTAATCCACCCACCTCGGCCTCCCAAAGTGCTGAGATTACAGGCATGAGCCACCGTACCCAGCCCTAGGGGTAGTCTTAGAGTTTCTGGGGTTGAAATCAAGATGTTGGCTAGAGCCCTAATCATCTGAAAGCTTAACTGGAGCTGGAGAATGTGCTTCCAATTTCTGACATGTGGCTGATGACAGAGGCTTTAGTTTCTCATTACATGTGCCACTCTATGGGGCTGCTTCAATGTTTTCACGGGACAGCTGGCTTCTTCCAGAGTAAGTGCTCCAAGAGAGAGCAGGAGAAGCCTAGTCTCTGAAGCCTAGCACTATCACTTTTATCACATTGTGTTTATATTCTAAGTATTGTCTATACCCGAGGGGAGCAGAATTAGAAGAGAGGAATATCACAGAATTTGTGGACATATTTTGAAGCTACCACAGTGACCTATGAACATAAACCAGCCAGCAGATCACTTGAGAAAACATCTGCCATTATCTTACCATTGTTAGCATTTTAGGCTATTTCCTTTCATTATTTGTTCATGTTTCTGCTTTTTACATAGTTGCAATCACTGTGTATGTATGTGTACTCACAAAATTTTATATTCTGCTTTTTTCACTGTGTGGTTATTTTCTGTCATTAGTGAAAAAGATGCCTTATCTCAAGTCAACCTCTAAGGAATGCTGGTGCTTGAATTGTTTCTACCTTTCCTTCCCTCTCTCTCAATCCTTTCTTTTATAGAAGTAATAAGGGTGAGATAGAGAACTAATGAAAGATAGACTCTGACATACAGAGATTAAGGGGAAGAAGATCCTTAAAGCCATTGGGCTTACTTATCAGATACCAAGAATTCAACCAAACAGCACTCAACTAAAAACTTTATGCTGTATAAATCTTAATTTTTATTATCTTCTCTTTGCAGCAACTACAGTTTCTCAACAGATGGTTTCAGTGGCTCAGGAGGTAGTGGCAGCCATGGTTCCTCTGTGGGTGTTCAGGGAGGTGTGGACTGGATGAGGAAACTAGCTTTCCGCTACCGGAAAGTGAGAGAAATCTATGATAAGCATAAAAGCAACGTGGGTGGTAAGTGTGGCATATAACCAGTCTGATTCTCTGTTTCTTTCTGGTTTCCTTCTTTCCTTTCCAGGGATTCCTTAGGGTTCCCCTGACAACTGCTTATAAATTATGCCACAGTAACATGTTAAACTCCGTATTTAAAAAAGTAGAGGTTTGGTTGAAACCTTTTGGGAGGAAGCTCTACATCTCTAACAGGCTTCTTTAAGCCTAATTTTGGAAAGTTCTCTTGTTCTCTTTGAACAAATGCCTTTTTAAAGGAAATATGTTCTGTAGACTCTGTTTGATGATGTGTCACAACTACTGTCAATGCTAGTTAGTTGGGTGCCACATGTTTTTTTTTTTTTGGCTGGTTTATATAACTATCAGGACAAGTCAAGTAGAACTAGCTAGTAAGTTTTTGCAGACAGAAATCTAGGTCCAGGATTGTAGGTTGGCAATGTCAATGCGTTGTGATTTGAAGGACCTTGGAAATTCTTTCTGACCAGAAATATTTCAAATGCCAGATGCCACTATGCCTAAAATTCCATTATTTAGAATTAATTAATCATAGATTAGAGACAGAAGTTTGAATTAGAAGAGACAGAAGTCTAATCTAAATTCCTCATTTTGCAGTTGAGAAAAGTGATGTCCATCACAGGGCTAGTGGGGGCAGCTTATTCATGGTCACATTGCAAATTTGTAACCATACCGTGTTTGAAATTCACATTCCCTAACTTTTTGGTCCATTGTGCTTTCATGCAGCTCCTTTTTAGTGAGGTACCCTTTTGAGAAAATATTTCAAACTAAACCATCACCCTCAAAGATATACATACATACATACAAAATGTTACTCAAAGATGCAGGGATTACATAGACTGCATAGAGCAGGGGTCTCCAATTCCCAGGCCTCAGACTGGCACTGGTCAGCGGCCTGTTGGCAACCAGGCCGCACAGCAGGAGGTGAGTGGGATAGCAAGTGAGCATTACTGCCTGAGCTCCACCTCCTGTCAAATCATTGGTGGCATTATTTTCTCATAGGAGAGCAAACCCTATTGTGAACTACACATGCAAGGGATCTAGTTGCATGTTCCTTATGAAAATCTAACTAATGCCTGATGATCTGAGGTGGAATAATTTCATCTCAAACCTCCCTGCCCCCTACCCACTTCCATGCAAAAATTATCCTCTATGAAACTGGTCCCTGGTGCTGAAAAGGTTGAGGACTGCTGGCCTAGAGGTATTTTACTCAAGGTCAAGAGCCCTTGTACTATACCATGTTGCCTTACGATACGGTTCAGAAAGTAGGAACAGGACTTTAAAGATCAATTTGGTTCATTTACAGCTCTCTAATACCAGATAAAAGTCATGGGCTTCCAGACTTCAGGAGTCTAATTTACATTTTTCAGATTCCCCTTTTTATTGCTTATTTATTCTCATGATTCAAAGCCAGTATTTTTTATTTGGCAACTCCAAGTCTTTTTCTCACACACATTAGCCTTTCTTTTGTTAGTTTTCATATACAGCCTGTCTCTTATCTTTTCCCTGCCCAATCCCTGGACCTGGTTTCCTGAACAAAGTGATGTAACCCTGTGTGAGAATCCTCTGAGCCTACTTTGGAGAACAGATTAAAATTAATGGCCATGTGTATGTTTTGTACAATTAACGAACGCGCCACATCATGTATTAGCTGAGTATATCATATGTAGCTACTGGTTTTATTGTTGCTTTGTTTTATCCAAAATGTTAAGAGAGTCATCTAATTCTAGACTTGCATTGTGGAACCATCAGTCTGAAAACAAATTATACTCCAGTTCTCATAAAATGCCATCTGCTTTTATGGAGTATTCCTAATAGAATACTGGATTTTTTTTTTAACCTTCACTATAGAAAATTCAGATCTAGATTTACCATTAGAATATTTTAACTCGATTGTCTAAGAGCAGGCTCCCATCATATGAGCTCTCCTTTGTGCTTAGTTATCTAGTCTTGGGCAGTGTTTTAGTGTCTTATCAGTTGGAGTTATTTCAGAAGTACAGTATGGAGAATTATTCAAACTGGAATTTCATGTCATCATGTTCTGAAGCAAGTAGACATGTAGTCACCATGGGAGTTGTGTAGAGTAATGGAAAGACTTCTTAAGACCAAAAGCTACTAACTTACTGTGTAATCTTAGAGCCCTTTTTGTTCTTTGGGCTTTGGTTTCTTTACAGAGAGATTAGAAATGCTAAGGACTTGTCCGGGCATGGTAGCTCATGCCTGTAATCCCAGCACTTTGGGAGGCCAAGGCAGGTGGATCACCTGAGGTCAGGAGTTCAAGACCAGCCTGACCAATGTGGAGAAACCCTGTCTCTACTAAAAATACAAAAATTAGCTGGGCATGGTGGCACATACCTGTAATCCCAGCTACTCGAGAGGCTGAAGCAGGAGAATCGCTTGAACCCGGGAGACGGAGGTTGCGGTGAGCCAAGATCGTGCCATTGTACTCGAGCCTGGGCAACAAGAGCAAAACTCCATCTCAAAAATAAAAAAAGAAATGCTGAGGACTCTTCTAGCTGTAACACTAATTTTTTCCACCTTGGTTCTTGATGTCATACTCTAAGCAGTGCTAGTCAAAGCGTGGTCTACCAGTCTGCAAAAGATATGCTATTAGTTGCTGATGAAAGGAGCTTGCACCAGAATTTTATGATGTTTCTGTCAGCTGATTTTATTGTTGTTATTGTGTTCCTGTAACAACAGTTTTTAAAAATGTGTTTTTCTGGAACATCCCCAAAACACTCTGATAAAGAAAAAATGGCATTCTGAGTAGCACCACTCTAAGGTTTCTCCAAGAAGAAAAATTAAAAAAAAAAAAGCCAGGCATGGTGGCTCACACTTGTAATCCCAGCACTTGGGGAGGACAAGGTGGGTGGATTATGAGGTCAGGAGTTCAAGACCAGCCTGGCCAAGATAGTGAAACCCCATCTCTACTAAAAATACAAAAATTAGCCAGGCGTGGTGGCACATGCCTGTAATCCCAGCTACTTAGGAGGCAGAGGTTGCAGTGAGCCGAGATCATGCCACTGCACTCCAGCCTGGGCGACAGAGAGAGACTCCATCTCAAACAAAAAAAGACAGCTGGTCTTTTCTTGACACCAAGAACTACGCTTCCAAATCCTTGTTTACTCACACCAACACTGGCCTCCCACCAAACTATGAGATGCTCAATGAGAAACACGAAGTTGCCGTGCTGGGGGTACCCCACAGCTCTGCTCCCTTGATGTCCTCTGTGATCCGCATCCGCAGTGAGACCTCCATGCCTGAATCCTGTTCAGAATGTTCTTCATGAACTAGTGCTTCCTGGGCTTCATAGCATTCATGTACTCCATGAAGTCTAGGGACAGGAAGATGGTGGGTGACCTGACCAGGGTCCAGGCCTGTGCCTCCACCACCAAGTGTCTGAACATCTGTACCCTGTTCCTTGACATCCCTGGTCATTGCACTCATCATGATTTTCACCACTAGCTCAGTAATAATCTTTCAAGCAATTTCTCAGAAGATAAAGGATCTCCAAGGCCAGTAGTAGAGCCCATGTACTCCACCATCCACTGCTGGCCCTGGTCATGGGGCTGGTCCTGTCCTCTTGACCCCACCCCTATATACAGCAGTCTGTATTCACCTGTCTACAATGCAATTCAATAAAGTATATGTGTTCATGGAAAATATGTATATATACTCAGTAGACTATTTCAGTGACTCATACTTTTAAAATTGAATTTAGAAGTAACTTTCTCAGTATCAGCAAGTGTATGTTGTCAAATGATAAATTTGTCTGCTTTTATTCCCAAAGGCCTTCTCAGTCCCCAGAGGAAGGAAGCACTGCAGAGATTAAGAGCAGAAATTGAAGTTTTAACAGATTCCTGGTTAGGAACTGCATTAAAGTCCTTACTTCTCATCCAGTCCAGGTATGGAAATGGTTCTTTTAGGTATCATCCTCTCAGAGACATACTCTTCTACTCCATTCCAGGATAGGCCATTCTCTAATATAGGGTTTGGGATAGGGGTAGAGAGGAGTTTAAATGATGTAGGGAAGTATCATGTTAGGTGGGAAGCAAGGTCATTTTATGTTAACAGCATACCTTCTAGTTATAAGAGAATATTTATATATGAAATCCTTTTTCTCTCTCCTTACTTTTTGCTTACGAGATTAAAACTCAGTAACCCATAATCTCTAGTCCAGAAGTTAGGCCTGGTGACATCAAAGAATACATCGAGGAGATGTATTACAAATATCCTAGGTACAGGAAGCTCCAAGAAATATATCCAAACTCACTCAAGAAGGCAAGATTCAAAAGAAAAAGGGTACACTAAGCAGATTAAGGAGATTTCAACATGAAGCTTAGACTGGGAAATAAATGTGCCAGTCTGTGTCTGCACCAATACCCTATTGCTCCCTCCGTCAAAGCAGGAATTCCAGATCCACAGCATAGTAAACAGTAAAACTGACACCAGGGAGTAGATATCCAGAGAAGGTAAAGGACATGTTAAATTAATGTGTATTCTAGAATCAGTGTTGCTATTGTGTGAAGAACAAAAAGAATGTAAATCATATCTCATTTATGGACTGACTTGCATTCAGATGAAAGAGTATAGTCCAGAGCTTTTTGTTTTTGTTTGTTTTCTAAAATATGGTATCAGTGACATGGCTTGGTGGTATTTATTAACAAGTATTTGTGACTAGAATGGTCAGAGGGGAAATAAGGAAAGAATTAAGTTGCTGCTCTGCATCCACTAAGAGACAAAAATGAGTAGAACCTCTGCCCTTTAATAAAGAAAGTAAATGAACATGAAATAATTAGTAGTAGCTGAACATTGGCTCTGAACATTATTATACCAGGTCCTTTAAGGTTACTCTTTGATAGTTAGATTTTAAAGAGTTGGCACATGTGAATTCTTGCTTCCAGGTTGGTTTAGTTTTACCTTTTATTTTTCTTTTTCCTCCCTTCTAGAAAGAATTGTGTGAACGTTCTGATCACTACCACTCAGCTGGTTCCAGCCCTGGCCAAGGTTCTCTTATATGGACTAGGAGAAATATTTCCTATTGAGAACATCTATAGTGCTACCAAAATTGGTATGGTTTCTATGCTGTTTCTTGTCACTGGCCTTGCAATAAAGCTTCTACTCATGATGTACCTATTATTTTCTGTTAGACACTTTATATGTAATGCTTATAATCCTCACAACAGTCTTCTGATATTTTTTGTAATGCTGTTGAGGCTTAGTAATTATATAGCTTGCTCAAGGTCTCACAGCTAGTAAGTTACATAAACATGCTCTTTAATAATATTTGAAAGAACATATTATCTAGCTTTGAAATCTGTTTTGGCCTCATTTCAAGTTTTTTACAGAGAGTATGTAGTATAATAGAAAAAGCACTAGATTAAAAATAAAGCTCTAAACTGTATACCTAAAAATGGTAGTCAGGCATGATGGCTCACACCTGTATTTCCACCACTTTGGGAGGCTGAGGTGGGAGGATCACTTGAGGCCAGGAGTTCAACACCAGCCTGGGCCACATGGCAGACCTCTGTCTCTACAAAAAAGTTTTTTTTAATTAGCTAGGTGTTGTGGCACACATCTGTAGTCCTAACTACTCGGAAGGTTAAGGTGGGAGAGTCACTTGAGCCAGAAGTTCAGTGCTGCAGTGAGCTATGTGATCTTGCCATTGTGCTGTAACCTGGTGACAGAACAAGACTATGTCTTAAATAAAATAACAGGTATTGACAAGGATGTGGGGAAATTGGAAACTTTGTGCACTGTTGGTAAGATTGTAAAATGATGCAACTGTTGACAGACACGGTGGTGCATACCTGTAGTCCCAAGTATTTGGCAGGCTGAGGCAGGAGGATCACTTGAGCCCAGGAGTTTGAGTTCAGCCTGGGCAACATAGTGAAACCATGTGTATTTTAAAGATGCAACTACTATGAAAAATAGTATGATGGCTCCTCAAAAAAATTAAAAATAGAAATACCATATGATTCAGTAATCTACTTTGAGTAAATATCTGAAAGAATTGGGTCTCAAATTCTTGAAATATATCCAAATATCCAAAAGCAGGGTCGCAAAGAGATATCTGCACACTCATGTTTATAGCAGCATTATTCACAGTAGTTCAGAGCTAGAAGCAGCTCAGATGTCCATCGGTGGATGAATGGATAAACAAAATGTGGCATACACATACAGTGAAATATTATTTGACCTTAAAAAGGAAGGAAATTCTGTCATATGCTACAACATGGATAAACCTTGAAGACATGCTAAGTGAAAGTGAAATAGGACAATCACAAAAGGACAAATACTATATGATTCCATTTATATGAGACTTCTGAAGTAATCACATGCATAGAACTGAAAGGCAAATGATAATTGCCAGAGGCTGAAGGGGAACAGAAATGGGGGTTGTTCAATGGATATAGAGTTGCAGTCATGCAAAATGAAAAACTTCCAGACATCTGTTACACAATAGTTAACATGACTGAACTTTATACTTAAAAATTGTTAAGAGAAGCCAGGCACTGGCTTGCCTTCAGATGAAAGAGTACAGTCCAGTATGCCTATAATCCCAGCACTTTGGGAGGCTGAGGCAGGTGGATCATTTGAGGTCAGGAGTTCAAGACCAGCCTGGCCAATATGGTGAAACTCCTTCTCTACTAAAAATACTAAATTAGCTGGGCTTGGTGGCACCACCCGGTAAACCCAGCTACGTGGGAGGCGGAGGCAGGAAAATCGCGTGAGCCAGGGAGGTGGAGGCTGCAGTGAGCTAAGATCACGCTATTGCACTCCAGCCTGGGCAACAAAGCAAGACTCTGTCTCACAAAAAAAACAAATTATTAAGAGGGTAAATTTTATATTACTATTTTTTTTGAGATGGAGTTTCGCTAGTGTTGCTCAGGCTGGAGTGCAATGGTATGATCTTGGCTCACTACAACTTCCACTTTCCGGGTTCAAGCGATTCTCCTGCCTCAGCCTCCCAAGTAGCTGGGATTATAGGCATGCGCCAACACACCTAGCTTATTTTGTATTTTTAATAGAGGTGGGATTTCACCGTGTTGGCCAGGCTAGTCTTGAACTCCTGACCTCAGATGATCCACCCGCCTGTCTCCCAAAGTTCTGGGATTACAGGTGTGATCCACTGCACCTGGCAAAAATTTTTTTGTTTTAAAGATGAGTAAATTTCATGTTATGCATATTTTACCAGGTTTTTTTTGTTTTGTTTGTTTGTTTGTTTGTTTTAAGGAAAAAGAAAATAAACATCAAGGAGAAGGATTTAAGTCCTGGCTCCCACACTTACTAGCTGTCACCTTAGGCAGATTATCTTCTTTCCTGTGCCTCAGTTTTCTCAAGTAAAATGAGATCTTAGAAGTGAGTACAGTCTGACTGTGGTGGCTCATCCCTGTGATCTGAGCACTTTGGGAGGCTGAGGCAGGCTGATCATCTGAGGCCAGGAGTTCGAGATTAGCCTGGGCCAACTTGGTAAAGCCCCCTCTTTACTAAAAATACAAAAATTAGTTGGGCTTGGTGGCAGGTGCCTATAATCCCAGCTACATGGGAAGCTGAGTCAGGAGAATCGCTTGAACCTGGGAAGTGGAGGTTACAGTGAGCTGAGATGGTACCACTGCATGCCAGCCTAGGTAACAGAGCAAAACTCCATCTCAAAAAAAGGAGGCTGGGCACGGTGGCTGACACCTGTAATCCCAGCACTTTGGGAGACCAAAGCAGGCAGATTGCCTGAGCTCAGGAGTTTGAGACCACCATGGGGAACATGGTAAAATCCAGTCTCTGCTAAAATTCACGGGGAATGGTGGGGGCCACTTGTAGTCCTGGCTACTCAGGATGCTGAGGCACAAAAATCATTTGTGCCTGGGAGGCAGAGGTTGCAGTGAGCCAAGATCATGCCACTGCACTCCAGAATGAGCAACAGAGCAAGACTCTGTCTCAAAAAAAAAAAAAAAACTAGCCAGGGATGATGGTGTGTGCCTGCAATCCTAGGTACTCTGGAGACTAAGGTGGGAGGTGCCTCGCGAGTTTGAGGCTGCAGTGAGCTATGATTGTGACACTGTACTTAAGCCTGGATGACATGGCAAGACTTTGTCTCATAAATAAGTAAACACAGCAACTATGAAGTGTTAAGATTTTACAAAGCTGGGTTGGTGGTAGGCATTTTTTTCTTTTGAGACAGGGTCTTGCCCAGGCTAGAGTTCAGTTATCACGGCTCACTACAGCCTCGACCTCCCTGGCTCAAGCAGCCCTCCTAGCTCAGCCTTTCGAGTAGCTGGACTATAGGTGCACACCACCATGCCTAATTTTTTCCATTTTTTGTAGAAATGGGGTCTTACTTTGTTGTCAAGGCTGGTAATTCTCCATGCTTTTTTGTATGGTTGAATTATTTCATTTACAAAGGGTTGGGTGGAAGGGAATATATATGAGAGCTCCCTTCAGATACTGTCGCTGCTGCTATTGCTTTATGTATATCATAGGAACCCAGAGCACTTACTGAGTCTCCCACACCTGAAAGATAGATTTTCTATAGTGCTTATTATACTGAGACCTGGCACCCGCATGCTTATTAGGCTAATGGAAATGATTTCATTTCCTCTGACAGTAAGTGTACTTATTTGGTGATTTCCTCAGTCTCAGTTCATCCAGAGGTACTTTGCAAAGCTGCAGTGAGATCTGGTGCCATGGTAACCCCAGTGGGAGGCTTGAGGCTTTTCTTCACAGAACTGTGAAATGGGAGCAAGGAGAAGAAATAGTTTCTCACTTCCTCTGAAATGATAGCAAAATATGGTTCTGTTACTGGCCATTCTGTGATTTGGGGACATTAAAAAGAATTCTCAAAATAATTTCTGAAAAAGTCAGAAGGTTTTTTTTGTTTGTTTTTTGGGGCTTTTTTGAGACAGGGTCTCACTCTGGTACCCAGGCTGGAGTGCAGTGGCACCATCATAGCCCACTGCAACCTTAACGTTCCCATGTTCAAACAATCCACCCACATCAGTCTCCTGAGTAGCCAGGACTTCAGGCATGCTCCATCACCATATCCAGCTAATTTTTAAATTTTTTATAGGGAAAAGGTCCCACTGTGTTGCCCAAGCTCATCTTAAACTCCTGTGCTCAAGTGTTCCTCCTGCCTTAGCCTCCCAGAGTGCTGGGATTGCAGATGTGAGCCATTGCTCCTGGTCAGAAGTATTTTTAATAGAGAAAACCCAGGGACAAATATTCTCCAAAGATTTGGCTAATCTTACAGTTCACCAGCTTCCATTGCTTCACATTTGGTAAACTGATTAGTCATTGGCTTCATCCTCCTGAACAGGAAAGCTCATATACAGAATTATTTTGAGGGTATAAATGGAAGTATTTTACCAACTGTGTTGGAGTGAGTCCTGTTTTCATGTAGCTGCTTCTTTACTTTGAGCTGTTAATAATTCTCTTGGTCTCTTAATCCTTTTAAAGGAGACATTACAGAGTATATTTCATCCTTGATCATTGCATGACAGGACAATGAAATTGTCTGTGTTCTTATCCTCTAAATATGAGTTACTGCCTTTGTTGAGTCTTACAAGAAAGTCAAGTCTGACTCAAAAAGAGTTTTTTGCTACAGACAGATCATAGTAGACCGTGCATCTGGTGGAAGTTGGCTTAGTTTGTAAAGCTGCAATGGTTGAAATGAAATTAGACAAAGAACTCTTTAATACCTTGAACATAATAAGAATTTATTATTAGTTTAACTGTTTAATGTTTGAACTGAATTGAGGCATAAGACCTGGACTACAGTCCTCCACTGAATCATTTGTGAGATTAGTATGACTTTACTCAGCAAACTTTGATTGAAGCCTTATATGAATGTAAGGCATGACAATTCTATTGAAAATGTTAGCACTAAAAGAGACCCGAGTGCATCTAAGCCAAGCCTTATATTATAAGTGGCCAACTGAGCCCAGAGTGGACTAGTGTCTGGTCCAGTTGACTAGTCCATCTGTTTTGAGGTGCCGCTGGAGTAAGGATGTCAGAGATTTGCAGTTACATATTTGCATGACTTCTGTGCCAAGTAGGACTTCTGAGTATGGAAGTATAGGTTCTGGCCCATTATAGTTACCTTAGATTTGCCTATTTATATATTGCAATGATTTATCCAGCAGATGGCAGTCAAGTGTCTTGAGGAAGAGGCACCTTTATCTTATTCACACAGGGACCCTGGTGCTAAGTCACTCTGTTGGGCAAGAGGAAAGAACAAGAAGGTTAAAGAGCAGGATGAAGAAGAAAGCCAAAGTTAGGATCTTGCATAACTGAATAAGGTGGCAGAAGCAGGGAAATAAAAAGAGCAAGGGATATAATTTCCTTTTATTTATGCAAATAAAGTATCTTTCCCACAGCAGTATGATCTGTGCATGTTTTAGGTGTTGGTTTCAGATGGGATTGGAGTTTTAGTACATTGGCATGTTTCTCAAAACTGCCGTCTGCAGTTCTGAGAAATGGATTTAAATCACTCATTTCCCAAGGTCAATTTCAGTGATGCAATATCTTGGTTACAACTACAAAGTATAGTAAGTAAGGAAGTTCCAGATATGACAAATGTTGCTTCCGTATTTATTGGCCACTTTTCTCAGTTCTATTCTGGGGCTCTTCCCTCACTGAAAGACACAAGGCCCATGCCCAGGACTGTTTCTGGAAAATGAAGAATTGGAGGGAAATGGCTTTCTGTTTGTTATTATTTCTAACAAGAAATTTTTTGGACAGAAGGTCTACTGGATCTCTAGCTCCCACCCCCCTACTCCCCAGCACGCAAACTACATTGGCTGTCACTTAGTCTACCTAAGCACAGCAGGTGAACCTAGCAGCAGCCCTTCTTTCATTTTGAAAAGAAGAGAAGAGTATTCTAACAGGAAATTTATTTTTCTCATCAGGTAAGGAGAGCTGCTTTGAGAGAATTGTGTCAAGATTTGGAAAGAAAGTCACTTATGTAGTGATTGGTGATGGACGAGATGAAGAAATTGCAGCCAAACAGGTAACCATGGTAAACAAAACAGTCTGTGTGGTTGTATACCAAGTAATTAGAAAAATGGTAAAAACTACAAAATCTTAGCAATCTATTATCCATTTATAGTATTTCCTTCTCTTTCTTTCCTCCCCATTTTTCTTTAAAGAAAAAGAGGGTCTTTGTTTTCTCCAGATGGAGTTTTTCCTCTAAGTTTTTAGATCCTTCCCTTCCTCTTCCTCCCTGCCACTCAAGAATCTTAAAATCTTTAAGCCCTTCTACAGGGATCCCATTGTTACACCTGAGATGTGCCCCATCTTCCATCTTCATCTTCAAAGACAGTGCCTTCTCAGGCATCAGATTTGACTGCAAAAAGGCTAATCATTCTTACTTTTCCATGCTTCAAGTTCTCAGATAGTACAATCAATAGAGAGCGTTTCTATAGAGAAAGTCTTCCTGCCTTTGAGCCCTGGAAAGATTGTTGTGATGTTAACCCCACCACTCTACATGTCCCAACTTCAGGTCACCCCTTCTTAACATAGGAAACAATAGATGAAAGAGTCTTGGCTGTAGAACCTAAAATCCCATCTGTGTATCAGCTATGTGACTTTGAACAATATACTTACCCTCTTTGAGTATCCTCATGTGCTAAATGGATCTGTAGAAGTTCTTTCCCTCCCTACCCCAATTTATTTTCTTCCAGCAACTCTGTTTCTTAGACATGGAGGCATTGGGTTGCCAGCTAGAACCAACTGCCCTGATACTCTTCATCCAGTTAAGTAGAAACCTTAGCAACTATAATAAACTATGAGATTGGTAATCAGCTGGCATTATTATGTCATGTTTTCATTTGCCACTTTATGTAGCAATTCAGGGATCTTTATTTTTTTGCATATAATATCACTGAAGCTTTGATTCTAATGTGCTTCTTATTGCCCTCTTTGGGAAAGACACTAGTGGGTGTAGGCATCAGTGCTTCCTGGTCTGAAAAAGGGCATTGGGGAGAGAAATAACAACTCAAGTCATCAGCAGAGTTGGTAATTCTTGAGCTAGTGTCTATAATCATCTACAATAGAATATACCCATTGAGGCTGAGCATAGTAGCGCACACCTATAATCCCAGCACTTGGGGAGGCCAAGGCGGGCAGACCACTTGAGGTCAGGAGTTCGAGACCAAACTGGCCAATATGGTGAAACCCCTTCTCTACTAAAAATACGAAAATTAGCCAGGCATGGTGGTACACGCCTGTAATCCCATCTACTCCGGAGGCTGAGGCACAAGAATTGCTTGAACCCTGGAGGCAGAAGTTGCAGTGAGCCAAGATCACACCACTGCACTCCAGCCTGGGCAAGACTCCATCTCAAAAAACAAACAAAGAAAAAAGAATATACCCATTGGAAAATGCCTTAGCACTTTGTCCAGTTCAACCTATACTCTGTGAAGGATCTTTTCTGCAGCCTTTCTGACAGAAGTCTCTCTAGTCCTTGCTTCAACATGCCCAAGGATGAGGACACTAGTTCCCAATAGCCTATTCCACTGTGGGGTCAACCAAGCTGTTAGGGTGTTCCCCCTTCCACTGAGTAAAAATGTCTCTAACCTTCACATACTAGTCTGGTATTGTTTTGTTTTGTTTTGTTTTGGAGACGGAGTCTCACTCTGTCTCCCAGGCTGGAGTGCAGTGGCACAATCTTGGCTCACTGCAGCCTCCGCCTCCTGGGTTCAAGCTAGTCTCATGCCTCAGCCTCCCAAATAGCTGGACCTACAGGTGCACACCACCACACTCAGCTAATTTTTGTATTTTTAGTAGAGACAGGGTTTTGCCATGTTGGCCAGGCTGGTCTCAAATTCCTGACCTCAGGTGATCCACCCACCTCAGCCTCCCAAAGTGCTGGGATTACAGGTGTCAGCCACTGCACCTGGCCTCTCGAGTCTGGCATTCTTGAACATAACAAGTCTGCTTTCCCTTCTGTATGTTAATAGCCTTTTAAATATTATGTGTGAGCAGCTCGCTTGAAAAACAACTAGGGTACATGCCAAAATAATGGTATTCTAGGACCTCAGTATTCTGAGTAACTTGGAACCAGTTTCAACTAGATGATCAGGAAAGTTAATCTCCTCAGCTTCATAGAACATGGTTTCCAACACTTGGGTTCATCAAAGCCCTCCTTTAAAATATGGCCTCTACATGAGAATCACTTAAACCTGGGAGCAGAGGTTGCAGTGAGCTGAGATAGCACCACTGCACTCCAACCGAGGCAAAAGAGTAAGACTCTGTCTCAAAAAATATAAAAAATAAATAAATAAAAATTTAAAATATGGCCTCCAGGCACAGTGGCTCATGCCTGCATTCCCTAGCACTTTGGAAGGCCAAGGTGGGAGGATTGCTTGAGCCCAAGAGTTCAAAACCAGCCTAGACAATATAGTGAGGCTTCATCTCTACAAAAAAATAAAGAATTAGTCAAGCGTGGTGGCACATGCCTATAGTCCCAGCTACTTGGGAGGCTGAGGTGGAAGGATTGCTTGAGCTCAGGAGGTGAAGGCTGCAGTGAACAGTGTTCATGCCACTGCACTCCAGCCTGGGTGACAGAATGAGACCCTGTCTCAAAATAAAATATAAATAAGTAAAATATGGCTTCCAGAACAGCACACAGTATGCTGGGCATGATTCTGACTACATAATATAATGGCATTATTTCCCAGGTCTGTACATTCTCCTTATTGGACATAGATAAGATTTAGGTCTTGTAATTATGAAACTTAAAAGAAATTGACCATCCATAAGACAATATAATCTTAAATCAAATGCTAATTTTTCATCTGGGCTATTTTATTTGATCCTTAAGACTCTATATGATAGCTGGAATGCCTGTAGTTCCAGCTACTTAGGATGTTGGGGTCAGAGGATTGCTTAAGCCCAGGGGTTCAAGGCTGCAGTAAGCTGTAATGACACCACTGCACTCCAGCCTGTGTGACAAAAAGACCTTGTCTTCAAAATAATAGCTAGACAGGTAATCTCTTATAAAAGCACAAAGTACCACTGAAACCTCTTTAAAATTTCTCCCATTTATAAACCGTACAATGTACAAGGCCCTTATACATGTGACTATTTGATCATTATGACAGCCTATGAGGCAGGGATAGATAGGGTTACCGTGTACCTTGGGGAGAGGTGTGTTGAGGAAAGAGTATGGGCAAGTATTTAATATAAGCTCTCAGAAGAAGTTGGATTAACCAGCTATCCCCACTCTTTTCCAGCACAACATGCCTTTCTGGAGGATCACAAACCACGGAGACCTAGTATCCCTTCACCAGGCTTTAGAGCTTGATTTTCTCTAAGAACTGGAATGAGGAGCCTTCCCCTTAAGCTCCTTTTCACTCCTGAAGGGAGCTGAAGACTGGAACCAACTGAGAACTTTCTCTGTCTCACTGTTTGTCTCTCTCTCTCTCTCTCTCTCTGCCTCTCTCTCTCTCTCTTTCTGCCTCTCTCACTGTCTTTCTCCGTGGAATGCTGGCGAGAACACAATCAGAAGCAACAGCTGCAATTTTTGCTAAGAGTGAGCTGCAGCCCCGTGTTCATCTCCATACAGAAGCAGGAGACAGTTTGACAGAGAGAACAGTGGACTCACTGCAGCTACAGTGCTTTTAATTCTTCTGTGTTTTGTTGTTTTCTTTTTTTCAAAAAATGAAAAAGAAAAATTCCTGGGGCAGAGTTGAGAGTTGCACTCTTAGTCCATGAGCAGATTGAGAATTACTCATAACTTGTGGTGATAAGATAAATGCAGCAGACTTTTATGATAACATCTCTTGCAGTCTTGGAATCTCCTTAGCTTAGAATCTCACTTATTTCCAGTGAACATGTATGTTATTTTTATAAGTCAGGGTCTGATCTCTGACACAGGTTCCCCCCCTTTCTTTTTCTAGCAAGAAAGGGGGTGTAAAGTCTTGAAAATAGTAATTGAAATATCTAAAATACCTCTCTGTGGCAGTCGTACCTCTTTAGCTGCTCCAGTGGTCTGCTCTCTAGGATGGTTCCTTTCCTGTTCTTTATCTCCTAGTTGGCGAACTGTGGGGCACTGGAGACTGTGTAACTTTAAACTTCGGCATTTCCCATCTAGAAGCCTTAGTCTTCTTTCCAGTCCCTTTTCCCTTAGTCAATGGCACAACCCCAAAAACTCATTCAGTTTGACTCTCCTTCAGACTGAATCCCTGGAGGCTTAGCTTCCAAACTGAAGAGGAGCAACTAAAGCTTCTTAGGAATTTCAGCTTCTTTGGCTCTTGAGACAGAAAGGTTCTACCTGTTTCCCATCAGATGCTTACCCCTGCAACTTCTTCCTTCTTAGTCATCATAATGCTAGGTTCTTACCCCCTTCCTGCCCTCTGCACCTCATATCCACCTCCAGGCAGCTCTGGCCAGTCCCCAGGTATTAGACCCAAGAATTCAAATAAAATCTAAAAACATGCTCATATCTACATTTTGGCCAAAACTACCAATGTATTTGACTTCCTTTTTGGAAGCCCTTAAGCTATATGGGTGTCCCAGGCATAAATTTACCCAAATCTCTGCCTGAAACTGAAAAGCAGATTGCTGTATTTAAGTTTTCCCATGGAATACACTGCTTCTCAAATCCCATTCTACAGTAGGAAACCAGAAAGACTTTGCTGATTGTGGGGGGAGGGTAGGTATAGCCAGAGTTTCCCTTTGATGCCAAGGCTGGTCTCGAACACCTGGCCTCAAGAATCCTCCCACCTTGGCCTCCTAAAGTGTTGGGATTATACGCATGAGCCACTGCACCTGGCCAGACTTTCGTGATTTAGATGAGAGTCCCTACTTCATGCCCCAAAACTTAATTCTGGGCCAAATGAGGAGCATCTCTCCACCTCTGGGAAGATTGGTGGGTGCCCAGGCACTAGTCACAGCCTTCCGGGCCAGCCCTCCAAGACCAATGTGGGCATCTGCTCAGGCAGGATAAAATTCCCTAGAGCTGAGGAAGTTCAGCCTCTCCCAAGCTGCACAGAGAGAGATGATACAAGCACCTCAGATTGAGATGCAGGATTGGTCCTCAGAAGGAGGCATTGTTGACCAACCCTAGATATAACTGCTTGTCGCCAGAGACTTTGCATACCCCTTTCAAAGATATTGCAGCACAAAGAGGCAAGACTCCTTCCAATGCCAGGTCCCCCAGATAGCAACAGAGAAAGGCTGGTATACACATTCCTTCAGAACTCATTGAAAAGTGCTCATGAGTCACCATTTTAAGGAGTAAGTTTTTGACGAGTAGCTGAAGTCAGTGCTCCTTTATTTTGCTGCCTCTTTGGCTTTGTTTCCTGTGGGGTTGGGAGGAGGGAGATGTAGTGTGAGGAAGGCCTTCCATTGGTCTGTATTCAGCAGAATTGCCTAGATACTGCTCTGACTTGTTTGATGGTTGATCTTGGGAAGCTCTAGGTTTTACTCTGAGGTCTCAAGCCCTCCCCCTAATGCCCGTATAGCTGTTAGGTTTTTGTCCTGGACAGAGGCCAACGGTGTTGGTCCTGTGCTTCAGGTTTGTGAGGCTGCGGAGTGGTACCCCCACCATGCACACAAGCGCACACACAAATACTTCCCTCTCCACCCTTATGGGAGCTCTTTATTCTTAGAATATAACTTAGACTTATTTTATCAATGGCCTTTTTCCTCTTGCCCTGACTTCCTAGCTTAGCTCTTTCCAAAAGGAACTTGAACTTGGCCAAGAGAGGTAAGGAGGCTGAATGGGGCAGTCTCTGCTCATTCCTGGTTGTTGCCACCCTCATTTAGATGGAAAACAGAAAACAGGAGCTGCTTGGCTCTTTGCCAGAATGAATTGTCGGGGAACACAGTGCTCTCTCTCTCTCTCTCTCTCTCTCTCTCTCTCTCTCTCTCTCTCTGTAATTACCCTTTTTCTCCTCTGCAACACAAAAATCTAGAAAGGAAAATAAGTGGGTAGGATTAAGAGCTGTTGGAAGCTGACGGCCAAAGGATACTGCGGGTCTAGTTGTCAAGGGGGAGGCCCTCTTCATTAGAGTTCCTCATGAAATTAGCCAAATGGTGAGTCCTTCCCCAGCTGGGCACTATGGGTTCTATAAGATGGGTCTGTAATGTCAGTGAGGGCTCTCTCTAGTAGTAGATCTGGAGTGAGGTGTGTCGTGGGTTGAAGAGGTGGCTTGACTTTCGAATGTAAAACTGTGCCTTAGCATCACCTTGTCCAGTGTCCCTGGGGCAGCTGGTAGTGTCCAGAAAAATGGACACCTGCTCCAGATTTAGATGCCTATCTGGGCTTTTGTTTGATTTGAGGTGTTTCTGTCTTCTGTAAAGCTAGTGAGTTGTCCCAAGAGACTGATGCCACAGCTTGTTCGCAGTTTACACAAACTTAGCTTTAAAGCTCCAGATAGAATGTGATTGACAAACTCCAGCTGCAGCATATGGAGCTTCTAGATGTTCACAACCTTGAATGGGTGTCAGCGTCACTGAACCACGGGGGAGAGGAGTATGGGGAAGAGCAATGGTCTGGGCCAAGGAGTGGTGAGCTTAGGGTCTTCCTCTGAAACCTCACTCCTCTTCAAGGAGGCAGTTAGGGTCCCTCTTAAGCAGGCTTCTACTTCTTACTACTAAATTGGTTTCATTTTTCATCCAGAAGTTAGAACTCCCCAGATATTCACACTATAGGATCTGAATTTCAAGATTCTAAAATATCTTAAACCACAAGAGAGAAAATCTAGTTCTGCCTCAGCCGCAGTCAGCAGGCCATCTGTCCCTTCCTCTCCTCTGAGCCAGACAGCTCGGGCAAGCAAGGCTCCTTGGCTAGTTCCTAATGCACTGACAGGAGCCCTCCCATTAAGGACGACTTCTACTCAAAACACAACTCTCCCTCTGGACTTCAGATGCCTGTTAACAAGAAAAGGCGTTGATGGGATTGGATATATTTATGTGACTGCGGGCATTCGTGGCTGTAGAATCCGTGACCATAATGTTATATGTAATGGGAACTATCTTATAAACTTGAAAAAAATAAAGTTTTTATTTTCTATAGTTTGCTCCTGTGTCTTTTCTGAATAGGATCAGCCCAGTTGCCCAACTCTGAGGGGTCCTAATTCTGGCTTCCTAAAGGTTCTAAAGAGTTCATTGGAGAGATGTCACTCTTTGAGTAACTGTGTCATTTCACCAAAAAAGTAAAAAAAAAAAAAAAAAAAAAACCATTTCATATAAATATACATGGGAAAATATTTTTAAATAATTTGCATGGGAGCATTTATTGTTTCTAAAACATAGTGCCTTTTAAAGTTTAGAACTGGAGCAAGAAAAGATTTCATTCACTGCCAAATGTGCTGAAATTTAATTACTGAGAGAAATCAGTACCTTGCTATGCTGAGCTTAAACAGCAAAAGCAATAAAACTGATAAACTGATATCAAACCTCATTTGATTTGGCCTGATTTCATGTCACATCAACTACTTTTTCTCATTTCATTTGTCTGATTTGGGTCTGGCTGTACCCCACTGGTTTAGAAAAGTCATGAAACCTTTCTGCATTTTAGCCCAGTGAAGGAAATTAGAATTGGGTTCTAGCTTCCATGGAAGTACCATACATGTCAGACTATAAGATGTATTTTTCCAAAAATTCCCTAGAAAAGAGAAGGTTGCCTATTCTAGTTATTAAATGTTTTCCTCATTAGGTGCAGATTTTGGACCACACATTAGTTGAAGCAAACCCATTAGCTGCTATATCCTTACTCAGTTATAAGTACAAATATGAGATATTTATTTCCAAGCACAGAGTAGATAAATATCTCCATCTCCTCCTGCAATTAATTTCAGGTGTGTGTGTTTATATGTATTCAATTCGAAGAATGGTCCTTTGTTCTAAGATTGGTACATCCTTTTATGAGATGATGAAAATAAATGGTGGTAGTTTTTAATGACCTTTTTTTGTCAAGTTGCAAGCATGTTGGCCATTTTGTAGGTACATGATATTCAGAAGTCTGAAAATGTCTAGACAGGATGGTCTGCGGGATCCTTTCTGCCTCTAACCATTGCTTGTATGTAAAAGTCACCAACGTTTTCCTCCCAGATCCTCTCCCTGCCCCCACCCTTCATCTCTGGGTCTTTAGCTCCAGGCCAACAGAGTGGCTACAAACGGCCTCTTCATCCTGTGGAATTCTGTTTGCAAGATTCCTTCCTTGACAATGGTTCAAGCCACCAGTGACTCCAGGTTCTGCTCCTTCTCCTGACACTTGACATCTGTCACTGCTAACCGGCTTATCAGTTTTTCAGGAAGGCCTTCCCCACCCATTCTATACAAAGTTGTAATCCCCACCCGCAACACACAAATACCTACTCTCTCCCTAGCCCGTTCCCTTTTTCTTTTAGCACCTAACACTATCTGATACACTAAATGTTTTACTTATCCTGGTTTTTGTGTCTCCAGCAGAATAATAACAGAACTGAAACTATCCTGAATCCCATCACAGTGGTGACTGGAACCTTTTCTTCTCTATCTCAAGTGACTTTTCTGTCCCTTGTTTCTCCAAACCACAGACCTCCTATAACAACAGCAAAAGATTCCACCTCCCCAGCACCATCACCCACCCACATCTACATCCCCTAAGCCACCTCATCACTTAACCTCTCAGAGCTCCCAGCAAAAAGACCTTTCTTCACCAGGCTCTTATGTTCACTTCTTGGCCCTAAACATGTTTGTGGCCACTCCTGCTGGTCCCAGCAGCAGAGCTGGTGGTGAAGAGGATGCACTAAGTCAGCCCAGATCTGGATTCTGATCCCCAGCTGAGCTGTCAACCCCACACTGGCTTACCACCTCCTTAAACTTCAAAAATGAGGTTGAGAAGCCCCACCTGAGCCAGCCCTCTCTCCTCTGTTCTGGGGGCCTTGACCGATTTTGAGAAGTAGATTTTATGTCCCTGACCAACCACCTCCAGTTCAGGCTCTGAACTCCATAGATTTTGTTTGATGATACAGACTAGGTTGGAGGATTTAATGAGGCTTTAAAAACATAATACTGTTAAACAAAAACAACACATCTGTCACTTGCAGACACACACAGGCACACACATTCTCTTCCCCTCACATAGACTCTGAGGTAGGAGGTACACTGGCTAAAGAATGAAAAATACTCAGTGGCTGTGCAAGGCCCAGAACACAGGCTCACAAGGCTCTTGGTTGAAAAGCAGCCCCTTGAGAGCAGAAGCAGAGGCCAGGCCAGCTTCACTGAGATCTTGGAGGTTGACTGGGGCCACCCAGAGTTGGGCATCCCTGGCTTCTGGCATTTGAGATCTAACCCAGAACTGGTTGGTGCAGGTAGGGCATGAAGCTAGGGTGGTAGCTGGTCTTGTTCCAGGCTGCAAGGATAGAATGATGTTCCTGGCACTCAAACTGCTCTTAGCAGATTTGTTTCATGAATTGCAAGAATGGTGTGGGGAAGGGAGGAAGAATTCTAGAGGACAGCCCCTGGGGGTGCTGCGGCCTTCTAGCCCAGGACAGGGGAGCCAAGGGGCAGCACCTACACCAATTATTTTAGAGGTGACTAGGGAGGTAGAAAGTTTTGGGGCACCAGCTATACCAACTGGCAGGGGGAAAAGAAAAGGTAGTCTTCTTTCCTCCCCAAGTGTCTTGTACCTAACTGGGGCTCTTGACCCTGCAGGGCCCAGCCCTTCTCATCTTGTTTTCTGTGAACTCCTTGAAGGCAGGCCTCTGCCCCACTCAGCAGCATCCCTGGTGCCTGTCCCAGCACAGGCATCCCACTCTTGCTGAGTGCATGGAGCCCACAGCAGCATCGTTAGCTATCATCGCCTGCTTTCTGCCAGCGGAGTCACTGTCCATCTCTGCCGGCTGGGTCTGATCCTGCTTCAAAGGACGCCGTTCACCTCTCCCTTCACTGGCGAAGCAGCCCCGTCCTTAGCCTTAGGGAAAAAGTTCTGTGCTAACTGGGTCATGCGCCTGTTCTGAGGCAGCTGATGATATCCCTCTGGAGAAAGTAGACTCCGGGCCCCATCCACCTGGTCAGGCTCAGGCTCCCAGCGGTGGCAGCTAGGGTGCAGCCAGCGGTAGTACACAAGCCGCACAGCCAGGCCCAGAAGGAAGCAGCCGCCTCCCACAGACAGCCACAGCTGCAGTGGAATCCCGCTGGGCAGCCAGGAGCTATGAGTCACCCAGGTGGCCACCAGGAGAATGCTGTCACTTAGGAGGAAGGCCAAGTGGATAGTGGCCCGGCCTCGGGTGTGGCCCTCAGCCACGTTGAACCAGGAGAAATAGAGGATGGTGGCCACCGTCACTCGGTACAGCCACTCAGAGCTGGCGTCTGGCATGAAGTCTGTGCCCTGAAGCCAGACCCAGAGCAGCAGTACCAGCCACAGGCCCAGGAAGTGCAGGGCCACATAGCTGGGGAAAAGGGCTGAGAACAGGGCCACAGCCAGGACTCGGGGCCACAGCAGCAGCAGGTTCCACAGGAAGTAGATCACGGAGGAGCCCCAACCCAGGAGGGGCTTGGAGGGGAGGCAGGTGCGCAAGGCCCGGTGGTAGTCAAGCAGTGCCCATGAGATGCCCAGGAAGGATGTGCAGATGCCAAACCCTGCAAAGAGTAGGCAGGAACAGTGAGTACTGGGGCCAGCCTGCTTGGCACTCCCCAGGGGTCGCAGGTACCGTGGGGGCCCTCCCAGCAACCCTGCGGTGGGTATTAGAATCCCCCATTTGTTGAAGGCAAATCTTCAGCTGGAGAAGACCCAGCGAGTTCCTATAAAATAAAGCTACAACTCCTAATATGGAACCAGCCCCTCACCACAGTGCTTTGCTGCTCAGGTGCAATTCAGGTAGTATTTTTCAAAGATACAAGGTATGACTTGTGGCTCACCCAGCACTCTGCACCCCTGGGCCTTGGCTGCACCCTAAGCATCTTCCAGGGCCCCATAACCCTTTCTTTCTGGGAAGAGCACAAGCCTTTCTTGTGTCTGAAAATCAGCAGTCTCAGTTCCCTCTTTCTTAGTCTCAAAAAAGGAGTAGAAAATCCCATGGGGTGGCAACAGCTCTGGCTAAAGTTGCCCTCAGGGCCAGGAGAGATATCCCTGCTGTGTGGACAGAAGGTCTCCCCACTCCCTTCCCCTCAAGACTAGAGGCCATCGGACTGACCACTAGTCTTGATTTTCCAAGATCCATACGTTTACGACAGGGGTCCTAGAGTACTATCCCACCTCCTGGTTGCCCATCCTGAAGCAGAAGCACAAGGACCTCCAGGGAGGGATGGAAGTGGCACCGGAACGTCTCCAACTGCTTCCTCCCCTGTCCCCATCCACTGCAGTCAGTTGGCTGATCTTTACTGGGAATCTATTATGTGCCCAAAACCCACTCCTAGCCTGGAATCAGATCTGTCCATTACCCTCGCCCAGGTCTCAGTAGGGCTGATGGTCTTCCAGTTTGCCCAGCATGCCACCTTCCGTGACCTTGACAAGCTTTGCCCAGGATGTTAGGTCACCGCAAGCACATGCCCCATTTCCCTGGCCTACTCCTCCATTACTCTGCAAGCCCCAGCTTGAAGAGCCCTATGTCACCCACCCTGACCCCACACCACTCACTCTGCTGTGTCAGATATCCCTGTAACATGCCACCCACCTCGTCTGCAGTCTCGTCACACAGCAATTATCCATTTCCTTATCTCTGAGCTCCTTGGGGGTAAAAAACAGACTCTGCTCACTTGGGATCCCCCAGCAGCCCAGTACCTGGCACTTAACAGCAGTGAAAGAGATGTTTGCCAAATAAAAAGTAGAGAAAATCTGTCTGTCCCCCATACCCCCCGCCACACACACAGTGCAGACTATTTGCATTTGGTCCTAGTTCTAAACACCCCCCACCCTCAGCAGACAAAAACATGTGCCCAGTGAGTGCCAAGCGACCCAGGGCAAGTCACTCACCTTTCTGCACCTCTAAGAATGGAGATCGAGGCCGGAAGCGGTGGCTCACGCCTGTAATCCCAGCACTTTGGGAGGCTGAGGCGGGCGGATCACCTGAGGCTGGGAGCTCGACTAACATAGAGAAACCCCGTCTATACTAAAAATACAAAATTAGCTGGTCATGGTGGTATATGCCTGTCTTCCCAGCTACTCGGGAGGCTGAGGCAGGAAAATCGCTTGAACCCGGGAGGCAGAGGTTGCGGTGAGCCAAGATCGCGCCACTGCACTTCAGCCTGGGCCACAAGAGTAAAACTCTGTCTCAAAAAAAAAAAAATGGAGATCAACATAGCACAGACCTACAGGGCTGCTGTGAACATGAGCAAGGATGACTGTAAACGCTTCCCGTTGGGCCTGGCTGGTAGCTGGCACTCGATTGTGATGGCTGCTATTACTATTTTTTCAGTCAATATTATAGACTCAGACTAGCAAGATGAAAGGGCCCTTGGAGATCGAGTCTAACCCTCATCTTCCACAGGAAGGCTCTCCAGGACACACAGCGAGTGACAGTAGAGTAGGGACTGCTTCCTTGAGAGGCTGTGGTATTTACGGCAACGAGAGGAATGCAAAGGGGAAGCCCTGGACCCTGAATGGGATGTGAGTGGGGGCCCTATTTAGCTTGGCTACTGTCTGGGTCTGTGAAAACGGACAAGTCAGCTGGGCACGGTGGCTCATGCCTGTAATCTCAGCACTTTGGGAGGCCAAGGCAGGTGGATCATGAGATCAGGAGTTCAAGACCAGCCTGGCCAAGATGGTGAAACCCCATCTCTACTAAAAATACAAAAATTAGCCGGGCGTACTGGCGGGCACCTATAATCCTAGCTACTCAGGAGGCTGAGGCAGAGAATTGCTGAGGCAGAGGAGAACCTGGGAGGTGGAGGTTGCAGTGAGCTGAGATCGCACCACTGCACTGCAGCAGGGGCAACAGAGCGAGACTCCGTCTCAAAAAAAAGGAAAATGGGCAAGTCACTTTCCTTTTATGGGAAAAAACCCTCCCAAAGCTCCTCACTATAAACCTCACCCATGCTTACGGGCCCTGCGAGCCCCCGCCCTCTGCCTCTCCCTTCTGCCTCTCCCTTTTCCAGTCACTCCACATGTTGTACCACAGCTACTTGTGTTAGTCTATCATCCTGGCAGGGCAGGGGCTGGGTTCATCTTGTTCACTGCTGTGTCGCCAGCACAGTGTAACACGCACAGAAGAGATGTGCAATGAAAACCTAACTGGATGAAGGCGCTCAATATATTGTTTGTTGTTTTTTTTTTAATTCTGTAGAGATGAGGTGGTCACTATGTTGCCCAGGATGGTCTCGAACTCTGGCCTCCTGACCTGTGCGCCTCAGCCTCCCAACGTATTCAATTGTTTCTTAACTAAAAAGTTACCTGCTCTGTATCAGGCACCTTACACACTTTATCTCTGTTATCTTCAAAACTGTAAAAATTACAATTAAGATTTGTGGGCCAGGCACAGTGGCCGACACCTGTAATCCCATCGCGTTGGGAGGCTGAGGCAGGAGGATTACTTCATCTCAGGAGTTCAAGACCAGCCTGGGTAACAAAGTGGGACCTCGTCTCTACAAAAAAGAAATTAAAAATTAGCCAGCATGGTGACACACGCCTGTAGTCCCCGCTATTCGAGAGGCCGAGACAGGAGGATCACTTGAGCTTGGGAGGTCGAGGCTGCAGTGAGCCGTGATCAGGCCGCTGTACTCCACTATGGGCCATGACAGTGAGACTCTGTACCAGGAACTTATGTACCAGGAACTTATGTACCAGGAAATGGGCTTTCTTTGCATCACCTCACTTAATCCTTTCATCAACCTTATGAGGCAGGAGTATTTATATCCATTTTTCAGATGAGAACAAACATACTCAAAGAGGTCAAGGCATTTAACTTCAGGTTTCAAGCGAGATCTGCCTGACTAAAGCCTGTTCTCCTGTTTCTAAGCAGCCTTTAAAAAGAGTAAAAACAGTTCCGACATTTGAGGGAGACCCCCACCCCAAGCCATGACAGGGTGACCAGCCACTGGCCTTCACTCACACTGGTAGCACTCAGCCTGGCCACTCTGCAGTATGATGGCCAGCACCAGCGTGAGCTGTGGCGTTGTCTCCAAGAAGGTCTCAAAGAGCCGCAGCATGCTGATGTCCAGGGAGAGGAAGTCCGTGTAGGCCAAGTCAAACTCAGAGGGCTCCTCCTGCCGCCACACGAGCAGCCCCTGCTGCAGCCCCTGCACGCACCTAGGCAGCACACACAGATGCCCAGAGGGCCAGGTTAGTGTCCTGTGAAGTCCTCGGCCTCCCACCCATCAAATGAATGTACACGGGCTCCAACCCGGCTCCTTGCATCCATGCTATGGGGCCTTCGGCAGTGTCCTAACCTCACTGAACTAGTTTCATCTGTAAAATGGGGATCGATACACCTTCTACTCCTGCTGGCCAGGCGCTGCCCCAAGCTCATCACAAACCTTGTCCTGTTTACTTCTCACAAGAGCCCATTTTACAGTGGGGAAACAGAATCAAGAAGCTAATAAGGGCTGGGTGCAGTGGCTCACACCTATAATCCCAACACTTTGAGAGGCCAAGGCAAGAGGATCACTGGAGGCCAGGAGTTTGAGATTAGCCTGGGCAACACAGCAAGCCCCATCTCTACCAAAATTTTTTTTTAATCAGTTGGGCATGGTTGTGCGAGCCTGTAGTCCAAGCTACTTAGGAGGCCGACGCAGGAGGATCACTTGAGCCCAGAAGTTCAAGGCCACTGTGAGCCATGATTGTGCCACTGCATTCCAGCCTGGGCAACAGAGATCTTGCCTCTTTTTTTTTTTTTTTCGGAGACAGAGAGTCTGTTTCTGTCACCTGTTTCCCAGGCTGAAGTGCAGTGGCATGAACTTGGCTCACTGCAACCTCTACCTCCCAGAGTCAAGCAATTCTCCTGCCTCAACTTCCTGAGTAGCTGGGATGTTGGGATTACAGGTGTGCACCATTACACCTGGCTAATTTTTGTATTTCTAGTAGCGATGAGCTTTTGCCGTATTCAGCAGGCTGGTCTCGAACTCCCGACCTCAAATGCTCCCCCACCTCAGCCTCCCAGACTGTTGGGATTACAGGTGTGAGCCACCATGCCTGGCGAGACCCCACCTCTTTAAAAAAACAAACATTTTCTTTGTGTAGTCTGAAAAAAAAATTATAAGCAGCTAATAAGTACTGGAATGAGGATTTGGATCCAAATGGAAAGGCGTGCTATAAAGTTGCCTGAGGCAGTTCTCAAACTTTAGTGTGCCCAAGATCTCCTGGGATCCTGTGGGCAAGAGGAGCCACTGGGCACTTTTGGGCACAGACCAGATGGTGTCAGACTCTGCCTTACCCTGGCCACACAGGGGAGGAGCTGGAGGAGGGTTAGATTGGAAGGAGGTATCCCATTTAAGAGGCTGGCCCTAAGTGGTTAAGGATGGAAATTGGGGCAGAGTTAAGAGAGTGCAGACGTTGGACAGACGGGCCTGGGGTACCCACTGGCATGAAGAGTAAGTGGAGGATGTACCAAGGACCATCTACCCAGAACTTTGCTCTAGGTTGCCTATTGGGAGGGAACCCCGTTGACTCATCACAAGCTCATTCATCAGACATTTACTGTCACTTCCCCTGGGCAGACTACAGAGCACACTGAGGAGCAGGCAGGCGGGCGGACTGGGGCTCTCCCTCAGCAGAGAGGTTCCCCAGTGGCCTGGCACGGGCCCCTGCCTCAGCCTAGTCACAGGTAGGAACAGAACCCCTGTTTCCAAAGCCAAACCCAGTACAGTCTGTCTGACTCAAGCTCAGCAGAAATCCAGGCAGCAAAGATGCATGAGGTAGTCTGGGATTGAGGGCTCATCAGGCCTGCCCAGGACTTAACAACTGCATCCCTTCATGCCCACCCAGGGTTTTCTGATGTCTCTACAATCCCTCAGGCAAAAACTGCCACATGCAAAGCTCTTCTCCTCTACTCCTGGAGACCCCGTGCAGCTTTGTCAAGACAAGATCTCAGGAGTTGGTAAAAACAGATTCAAGAGCAGATCCTGACCCAGCCACCCCATCCCAACTGACACACCCTATGCCCTGGCTTCATCGCATGCCTCTGAGCCCTAGGTTTCAGCTTCCCCATCTCTACACAGCTCCACCAGGTCCAAAAAGGAGCAGAATCCACACACATTTTCCATGACCCAGCGTGCCCAGTCCTGGCTGGCTCCACGGGTGTGGATGAGTCGGAGGCCATCTCTGCCCTCTTGCTGAATCTGGGGTGGGAAGTCAAGGTTCAGGGAGAATACAACCGGGCAGACAGGGAGAGAGGCGGCCTTTGTGAGGGACAAGCCGTGGGGTCAGGGCTGCTGAAACTTCTAGGGAGGCCCAGGTCATCACGAAGTGAGCTGAGGTTGCTGAGTGCTCACTCTGAGCCAGGGCAGTGGACAGGAGTCATTTCACTTCATCTTCACCAAACAGGCAGGCGCTATTCTGTCCCCACTGGAACAGCGACCAAACAGCCCCACTGAGAGGTCAGTGACTTCCCAAGGCCCTGCCCATTCTGAAACATGGGGTGTGGAACTGAGTGTGCTGCCCCTGCCATTCCAGGCCAGACACTGTGCTAGGCACTATCTCAGTCTTTTGCTCACTCCTCACAACAGGCCTGCTTGTCACACCTGCTTGGGGTGACTACCTCCTTTCTGTGAGGAGGAAACTGAAGTTTAGAGAAATGCAGACGTGGGGCAAAGCCAGAAGTGGATCCCAGAGAGATCTGACTTCAAAGCCCATGTGCCTCCCTTTCTTACCTGGGCCTCAGTTTCTTCACCTGTGCCAGGAAAAGTAGGGATAGAATGAAGGCAGTCTACTGGGATTCTCTTTCTGTAAAGGGCTGCACGCTCACCTGTAGGCCAGGCGACCACAGGACTTGGTTCCCTCTCCCTGTCCCCTTCCCGGCATCTGGTGTGTCACCTGTACACTCAGAGAGGTCAAGGCATTTGTGCAAACTCAAACAGCTGCAGAGTGACTTAAGGTTTCAAGCCAAATCTGCTTAAAGCCGGTTCTCCTGTTTTCTAAGCTTCTTTTTAGTACAGGTGACACAGCCGATGGAGGTACTGGGCTCTGATCCTCCTCCCCTCCCGGGGCGAGGCACTCACCTGTAAAGGTAGCCCAGCTGCAGGAGATGCAGCAGCGCCAGGCAGCGGGGCGGGGGCTGCGACCCGTGCAGGTCGGCGGGGTCGCCTCGCAGCCAGAGCCAGCTGAAGAGCTGCATCGCCACCGAGGCCAGCCCCAGCAGCGCCAGCACCAGACCCGCCCACAGGTAGCGGCCGCCGAGCGCATACTGGACGGCGGCCCACAGGTCGGCGCCCAGGTCGAGCAGGAAGGCAGCGGTGCCCAGCACGCCCAGGAACAGGTCCCAAAGGAGGGCGGGGCGGGACGACCCGGGCATGGCCCGCCAGCTTCTGCCCCCTCCACCTCTTCTGCGGTTGGGGCCTATCCTCGGGGCCCGGAGTTGCCGTGGCAGGAAGGAGGCGGACGCAACCCTCGGGGCGGTGAAGGGGCTGGGCCTGCTGGGCGGCACTTCCCTGTCCCGCCCCGTCCGGGGAGGAGCGAGGCCCGCGGCTGTCCCGAGTTCCCGACTCAGACCTTCCCGTAACCCAACGCCGCCGAGATTCTGCTTCTGCCGCCTGCCCAGGCCCCTCCCCGCGCCACCCAGCCCAGCCAAGCCTGCAGACCGACCGACCGACCTTCACTTGGCAGGCTTCAAACGGCCTAGTTTTACGTTTGAGGCGCCTGGAGGCCCAAGAAAGCTAAGAAGGAGAGAGCCCAAGCTAGGACTTCGATCCCTCACACGAGCATTGTTGCAAAACAAAGCAGCGAAAACGCAAAGGCACATTCTCATCCCTAAGAGCAGGACTTTGCAACAATGCGTGCGCCTGGATCGGGAGATACACGGAGGGCACTGGGAGGCTGAGTTCACGCCAACGATCCGAGTTGGGGGAGGGAGGGCGTTCGGTTCCAGCGAATGCGTTAACCTCATTTCCATACGAAAAGGAATACAGGCCTGGCGCGGTGGATCAGGCCTGTAATCCCAACACTTTGGGAGGCCCAGGCAGGCACCTTACCTGAAGTCAGGAGTTGGAGACCAGCCTCACCAAGATAGCAAAACCCCACCTCTACTAGAAATACAAATCAGTTGGGCGTGGTGGCACGCGCCTGTAATCCTGGCTACTAGGGAGGCTGAGGCAGGAACATTGCTTGAACCCGGGAGGCGGAGGTTGCAGTGAGCTGAGATCGCACCACTGCACCCTAGCCTGGGCGACAGAGGGAGACTCTGTCTCAAAAGAAAGAAAAGAAAAAAGAAGAGAAGATAAGAAATACAACACAGAATCAAACCTATGACGCGCTTTGTTTTGTGAATAAAATATAAAACAAAAGAATTGTGCTTCTAGGGGGGGTCTTGGGACTTCATTTCTGTTTCTGGTTTGTTTGTTTTTGGAGAGGGTCTGGCACTGAGATCACTGCAGGCTCCTGGGGCTTCACTCCCTGATCCGGTTGTCCTATTTAAGTTCACTCCGCAGGCGCGGAGGAAATGGCAGAAAGCCCAGCTCTGGATGGTCCTGGGTGCTACCCCCATTACTCATTACCAGGAGGGTGAGCCTGGTGGGTCACAGCGCTAGCGTGCACAGGCCCAGCAGGGCCGCCAGCAGCAGCGGGAGCTGGGGCACGGGGGCGGCGCCCAAAGCGTACAGGCAGGCAGTGTAGGCATCGAAGTCCACCTGGCGCATGGCACACACATGCTGCGTGCTGCAGGCCTCGTCGCAGATCCCAGCATCGTAGCTGACCGAGTTGTAGGCATAGTAGAGCTGCAGTGTGCCCTGGTCGCCGGCAATGCGATCCAGCGCTGCGTCCATGGAGTGGGCACTGGCGTCTGGCACCCCGAAGGCCTCGGTCAGCCGGTACTCGAGCTCCCAGTGCGGCTTCCCCAGAGCATTAGCCTGGCTCAGGTTCATAAAGTAAGTCACCATGTCCTGGAGAAAGGGTGCGGGGTGGGCCGGCTTTGAGCAGCTGTCTGCTTCCATCCCCATCCTGCACCTCACATTTGCCCCCACGTTCTTTAAAGCAGTGATCATGACCACTGCTAGTTATTGAGCATTTAGCTGCGCACCCGGTGTGCTTGGCAGACATCCTCTGAATCCAGTGAGGTAACTGCACTTATTTCTCCCATTTCACAAATGAGGAAACTGAGGCCTAAAGAGATTAACTCACTTGGCTAGGGTCATATAGGTATTCAGTGGCAGAGGCAGGATTGGAACCCAGGTTGTTTACCACAAGCCTGTGCATTTCCTGTCCCACCATGATAGGGGACACGCAGAAGATGCTCAGTAAATATTTACATAATGAATAGATAAAAGCAACATAAAAGAGCGGGATGAAGCATGAGAGACTGAGAGAGGTTATGAACTGTAGACTCCCAGGGCCCAAGTGCATGTTCACGGCTAGACTCTGCAGGGTTCATCAGTCCAACAGATTCCAGGTACATTTATAAACCTGCTTCAGGCCACTGCAGATAGGGTAAGAGGAGCTACCCATATGAATGGCCACTCTGGGCCAGGCACATTCCATTATTTCATGTAGTCTTCCCCAAACCCTGTGAGCTTCTGTGACTCCCATTTTACAGATGAAGCAAGTGAGGCACAGAGGTCAAAAGCTCAAAAAGCTTGTGAGTGGTGGAGCCAGGATTCAACCTCAGGGCTGACTCCCTCCCTGAGAAGAATGTACGGCCTGTTTGGGGGTGGGGGTTGGGGTCCCTCAGCCTGCCATTCCCTTGCTCAGACCCTCGGAGTGCCCATGTGGACAACAGCCCTCTCTTAAAACCCCTCCGATCTCTTCTTAATCTACATTTACTAGAATCAAGGACCTGGGTTAGCTTATCCAGCCCCTAGCTTGAAATGTCCTCTCCACTCCCAGATCACATCTCTATCCTCAGCTCTTCAAGCTCCAACTTGCCCCCTCCCTGGCCACTTTCACTTGATGCCATTTAGCCATCCCAAAGTTGACAGGTCCAAAACCAGACCTCTGACTGACCTTCTGAAGCCTGACCATCCTGCCACTCATTTCAGTAACCAGCAGCCGCAGCCTTTCCATTGCACAGGCCAAAAGCCTTGCAAGCCTCCTGTATTCACCCCTTCCTCTCACAGCCCACATCCATTCCAGCAGCAAACCCTGCCTCCAAAATTCATCCAGGACCTGGCACTTCTCACCACCCACTGCCTCCACCCTGGCCAAGCCACCATCCTGTCAGCTGGGGTTTGTCCTTCCCTCCTAAGTGCCTCACTGCTTCCCTGCCTACCCTTACAGCCTGTTCCCTGCACAGCAGACATGATGATGCTGTAAAATGATAAGTCACAGGATTTAATACTTCTGCACCAAACCCTCCAAATCCAGAGTCCTCATTGTGGACTACAAGATCTGTCCTCCTTTCCCACTCTCCCCTGTGCCTCCCACTGTGGCCACCTGGTCTCCATGCTCTTCCCCGACCCTCCAAGCACATTCCCACCCTGCAGCCTTTGATTTGCTGTTCCCTCCACCTCCTCCAGATACCCACATGACTCACTTCCTCAATACACTCAGAACTCAAATGGCACTTTATGTGGATACTTTCCCCTGCCCACCTACCTAACACAATACACACCTCCCATAGCTGTCACTGTTTTGATTTTCTGCTTAGCCCTTCTGTCTGTGCCATAATTAATTGTACGTATTTATTGTTCCTCTCCTGTAAGATGTCAGGTCCAAGAGAGGGTTGACTTTGCTGTGTACATTTACATATCTCCTGAGATTAGAAAAGGGCCTGGCACATGGCGCAGACTTAATGCATTTTGTTGGCTAAATAAAGGAATACTTTTTATCATCTCAACAACCACAAGCTCATCCTAAGAAGTGAGGGATTGTTCGATGAATAAGGGGCTGGAGCCTTGTCTGTGTACGGAAAAGGTGGACAATGGGCTTGAGGTCAGACTGTGGGAAGCCTTGAGTACTACACCAAGGAGACACAACTTTATCTTGAGGGCACTGGGGAGCCACTGAAGGTTTTTGAGCAGGACAGAAACAAGATGAAAGTGGTGCTATAGAATATTAGTTTCTTCTGTCGTGTGTAGCAGATGCGCCATAGCAGGGCAGGGCCGGAGGCAGGGAGACCACGTATGAGGCTGTGACAGTCATCGGGGAAAAGGAGACTTGGGGAAACATTGCCCTGACTTGGTGGCAGTTCCCTCCAGGGTTCTGATCCTGAGCTGGAGAAGGGTGGAAGGAAATCGACCTTCCTGAGGCTCAGTGGTCAGGGGAGGGTGGATACATTTAAGCCCCTCCAGCCCTCCTCCTCTGGCCTCCACAGGACCACTGACCTTCAGGCTCAGTGTGGCTCGGTCATATTCGAACACCCGGATGGCTGGATTGTTGGCCCCATTGACCACTCCAGGTAATGTGGTTTTCCATGGGGTGACTCCAGGTGTGATGAACATGGTGTTTATGGGGGCACCTGTCAGGAGAGAGACAGCAGGACTGAGAGGGTCTGGGGAGAGAAGGAAGGACGGAGCTGCCAGTTGCCCTCCAGGCTGAATACCTGCATCATCATAGAGCATCCGAAAGCTGTCGGTGTGGTGGTGCCCAAAGAACTGCCCTGCTATGACACGATGATGCTTCCGCACCACCTTCAAGTACTTCTCGTTGAAGCCCTCCCGGAACCATGCCTTGTTTTCCGTCTTTTCGAAGAACCCCGGGGGCACGTGGCCAACAATGTACACCTACAAGGGAGGGGTTTTCAGAAGGGGCTCACAGATGCTCTCTCTAGCCCCTTTATTTCTACTTCTTAAAACCTGCAAATCACCCCAAAGGCAGGTAAATGTGCTCAAATGTGTCTCCTCCCCAAGGGCCTCCTGGATTCCACCTCCCTGTGCCCAGCAATGAATGCACTACATACCTTCCCAACTCTGTGCCTGCCACCTAGAGAACCCTTCTCCTTTTCACTTCTGTAAATCCTCCCCATACTTGAAAACCTAACTCAAAGAGCACCTCCTCCATGAAGGCTTCCAAATCCTTCAAAGACTACTCTTCTCTTGGAGAGCTTGAGCACTGCAATGAAACCGTTCTTGCATGGTCGTGTGGCATATGCTACATGGTAATGTGCATTCGTGTCTTACATTTCTTGAGTCACTCAGCTGACAACACCTGGACACTTGGCCACCATGGCAGTTAGAACAGGAGACAGGGTTAAGTGCATGGGTTTTGGAGTCAGACTGTGGCTTAGACCAGCTGTGTGTCACCTCTCTGAGCTGCTCTCTTCTCATCTGGAATAGCACCTAGCTGGTGGGGTTTTGAGAGCAATGAACTTGTTTCTGAGCCAGGGTTTCCTTAGTTCTGCTACCTGAGATCATCTGTATAACATCCTAAGCAACGTGCCCAGTGTTGTCACGGGCACCAGCTGTGATATCCTCCTGGGATGGGCTGATCAGTGCAAGGACTCAAGCAAATGAGACACTGGGCCAGTCCTTGAGGAGCTGTCAGGCCAGCAGACTGGCTGGACACGCTCAAGGGCAGTGCATCCCCTGGAGGTCTGGCACACAGTACGGACTGCAGCTGTGCATGTGGTAGCAGTGTAAAGAGCACTGGACTTGGAGTCTGAAGACTGGTGTTCCAATCTGGGCTTTATCACTTATTATGTGATTTGGGACTGTCACCACTCTTTATGAGCCTCAGGGTCCTCATCTGCAGTGGGCTCTGGATCCCAACCCACAGAGCTGTGGTGAGGATAGAGGAAGCCCACTGCTGGTGCTGGGCTGATAAAGGACCCTCCGGGATTGGGCATCTTTGGGTGGGTGGGTGAGTTTGTGTCAAGTGGAAGACTTGTGCAGGAAATAACCCCAGAGGAGAAAAGAAAGAAGCAGGAGCTCTTACCATGTCCCCAGCTTTGGATGCATTGGTCAACACATCTTCCAGCCACTGGAACTGCTGGCCAGGGTCCACCATGTCTACTGTCAGCGCGTTGCTGGTGTAGTACAGATTGGTGTTGAGGACCACGATTCGCCCAGCCCCGCTGGGACCCGGAAGCTTCTCAGAGTAGAAGGCACCTAGGATGTCACAGCCAGGGACAATATGGAGGAGGCCCCCACCTCTGGTCAGACAGACTTCTCCTCCTTCCACCTCACTATCCCACTTTCTTTTTCCATTGCATCTTTCCCTTCTTTCTTTCCCATAGGCGGGACATTGATCTGGAAGACCAGAGGCTTTGGAACCAGGAGGCCTGTATTCAAATCCTGGCTCTGGAACTCATTCGCTCTGCAACTGGAAAGTAACTTCACCTCTCTATTCCTCAGTTTCCTTATCTGTATAGTGAGAATAACAGTGATGTATGTTTGCCCATCCAGATCCACTGTCAACCCTTCACCACTCAGCTGTCTTTTCCAGGAGCTGATCTACATGGACTAAATCAACAGGCTTCTGTGCCACAGGCTTCTGGTTGGCTTTGACCACTGGGGAGTCCCAACAGAGGAGACCAAGGAAAGGGAAGAGTACGGTCAAAGTCACCTTGTGCTGGCTGTTTCTGGACCGGTCATTCTCAACCAGGTACTTCTGGTGCCAGGGAACACTGGGCAATGTCTGAGACATTTTTGGTTGTCACAACTGGGGGTATTCCTGGGGGTGTCACTCTAGTGGGTGTTTGCAACATTCTGCAACGCACATGGCAGTCCTTGGCGACAAAATTACCCAGCCCACGATGATGGTGGTGGCAAGGTTCAAACCTGCTGGAAATGAAACCACTCCTTCCAAGGGTTGTTGTGACATGTCTAGGACTGGGCTTTGAGTAGTGTCTGGCACACAGTAAATGCTCAATAAATATGGACTTAAGAGCATCCTTAGTGGCCTGGGGTTTAGAGCAAGGGCATTGGAGTTAGTTCTGGATTCTGCTCCCAAGACTGCCTTTTCTAAGCTGTATGCTCCTGGCCTCCTTCTCTGTAAACTGGGGATGAAATCAGTACCTATTTTAAGGTGTTGCCGTGAAGACAAAGATCAGACCCTGGCATACAGTAAGATAGTAGCAAATGGTGTTAGTACCTTTTTTGAAGAGAGCGACGGACTCGTTACTAAGCCAGGGTTTCCATAGTTGTGCTATCTGATTGTAGATCTTGTTAGTTCCAACTGGAAACTGGTTTTTGGGGTGAAAATCATGATTTCCCAAAGCAGCATAGATGTTAGTATCTGGGAAGAAAGGGGGAAATATCAAAATATACATGCAAAAGCACTTGGGGGAGTTAATCATTTTCTGTTGGCCACTGGCCATCAGAGCTCAAGGGGAAGAGCTATAGCACAGATGAGGAAAAGACACAGATAGGAAACCCACATTTGATACAATCTGGCTAAACTTTGCTTAGACTTTGGAAGGAAGAGCAGTGAGTGCTTTGATCGCAATCCCTACACCCATTCCCAGCAGAAACTGTCCTGGTTAGAAGGGAGGCAGCAAATGATGAGAAAGAGAAAACTATTATTATTATTATTTTTTTTTAAGACGGGGTTTCACCATGTTGGTTAGGGTGGTCTTGAACTCCCGACCTCAGGTGATCCACCCACCTTGGCCTCCAAAGTGCTTGGATTACAGGCGTGAGCCACCGCGCCCGGCCTTTTTTATTATTTATTTATTTATTTATCTTGAGAAAGAGAAAACTAGGTCTAAATGATTCTGATCATTCTCAGCCGCTTGGTAATTTAGTGTTCCCAATTCTTGTCAATTCCAGATCCACCTTACTGTTAGGGAAGGGGTCTGCTTCACTCTGAGAGGCCTTAGGAGTTTCACTCATCCATGCAGCCAGCAAATGTTTTATTGAGCACCTACTATGAGCCAATGCATAGAGCTGGAAACCAGGCTTCCAGCCCTAGAGGTCTTACAGTTCAATAGGGTTGACAGGTATTGAGTAGAGGTGTAAGAGATGTCACAAAAAAAGAATGGCCACTTGTTATGGGAGTGACAACAGAGGATAGAAGTGGGTTTGGGGAGGCCTCCCTGAGGAAGGGGCCTGTGAATGAGTCCTGGAGGTGTAAGGGCACCCATTAGACTCATTTCCTCCACATGAACAGCCTCATTCCTGCTTTTACTTTATGCTCTGTGTCTGGTACCTAGCTGGTGCTCAATAAATATTTGACAACGAACAAAAACTCCTCTTGGGTTCAGAACAGGGCAGTGCCCTTATATGAGCTTGGTCTATCCCAGGAAGTGACCTGGAATAATGAGGGAGGCTGGAGCCTCCCATTCTGATTGGGAAATAAATCTAACTCCCCGCTTTGCCCTGTGTAGCCTACGAGACCTGGGAATGCTGAGAACTCTGCCAAAGTAGGAGGTTGTCAAATGCATCACTGTAACTGCCTAGAAAAACCTCACCTCTCAAAGTAAATGCCAGCAGCCATTAAGAATCCATTTAAGGCCAGGCGCGGTGGCTCATACCTATAATCCCAGCACTTTGGGAGGCCAACGCGGGCAGATCATGAGGTCAGGACTTCAAGACCAGGCTGACCAATATGGCGAAACCCCGTCTCTACCAAAAATACAAAAATTGGCCAGGCGTGGTGTTTCGTGCCTATAGTCCTAGCTACTCAGGAGGCTGAGGCAGGAGAATCGCTTGAACCTGGGAGGTGTGGAGGTTGCAGTGAGCCAAGATCGTGCCACTGCACTCCAGCCTGGGTGACAGAACAAGACTCTGTCTCAGAAAAAAAGAATCTATTTAAGAAAAAAAAAAAAAAAAAAAAAAACACAAATCCCTGAATCCCAAGGACAAGTGAGAAGGGAGGGACTCGCTCCTGTGTTTTTACTTCTGTGTGCCCAGCTCCTTGCAAACATAAGCTCCATGAGGGTATGACCTGGTATCTTGTTCATTGCTATGTCTTCTACTCCTGGAATGGTGTCTCACCCATAGTAGATGCTCAATAACTATTTGTTGATTGACTAAATGAGTGAATGAATTACCTTATTTAATCCTCATAACAACCCTATGGACAAGTACCATTATTTTCCATTTTCACAGGGAGAAGACTGAGTCTTTATGAGATTACCCAGATAAACCATAGCAGAGCTAGAATTGGGCCCTGCATGACAGGGTCTTGCTCTGTCGCTCAGGCTGCAGTGCAGTGGTGTGATCATAGTTCACTGTAACCTCAAACTCCTGGGCTCAAGTGATCCACCTGCCTCCCAAGTAGGCAGCTTCCCAAGTAGCTAAGACTACAGACATACGCCACCACACTGGCTAATTTTTTTATTTTTTGTAGAGGCAGGGTCTTGCTGTTTTGTCCAGGCCAGTCTGAAACTCCTGACCTCAAGCAGTCCTCTAGCCTTAGCTTCTTAAAGTGCTGGGTTTACAGGCATGAGTCACTGTACCTGGCCCAGGGCCCTGGATTTGTCTGTCTTGCATGCCTGTGTTGTCAACCACTTGGCTGTGCTGGCGAGGCTGGACCAGTGTTCACAGCCAACTCTGGTGGGTAAAGTCGAACATGGCAGGAAGAACATATGATGTGGAACCCCGAATCTTGAGTTTCAGTCCCTTCCTCTTCTCAGGCCACTTACTCAACCCCTCTGTATTTCAGTTTAATTATCTATAAAATGGGAATGTTCCTTTGACTTCTGTTTTTGTAATTCTCAACTAGATAATACCTGCATTTCATCTCTTCCAATTTGTTCTTGTATTACCATCTCTAAAACTGAGGTGTGGCCATGAGAAAGTGCTGTGTCAGATTATAATTGGTAGCTGTTTTTTCTTAGTTATACATAACGATGCATCTTTCAGCTAATGGCATCTTGGATATTAGGAAATTCCATAAATGTGTAAGTGTGGTAGAAAATACAAAATCTTGTCATTTACATTTGTGTGTTAAATCATAATCAATAGGCCAGGCATGGTGGCTCATGCCTGTTATCCCTACACTTTGAGAGGCTGAGGTGAATCACTTGAGCCCAGGAGTTTTCAAGACCAGCCTAGGCAACACAGCAAGACCCCCATCTCTATAAAAAAATGAAAATAAGCTGGGCACAGTGGCTCACGCCTATAATCATAGCACTTTGGGAGGCAGAGGTGGGCGGATCACTTGAGGTCAGGAGTTTGAGGCCAGCCTGGCCCAGATAGTGAAACACTGTCTCTACTAAAAATACAAAAATTAGCTGGCCATGGTGGCAGGTGCCTATAGTCCAGCTACTCAGGAGGCTGAGGCAGAAGAATTGCTTGAACCCACGGGGGTGGAGGTTGCAGTGAGCTGAGATCACACCACTGCACTTTAGCCTGGGTGACAGAGCAAGACTCAGTGTTAAAAAAAAAAAAAAAAGAAAAGAAAAATAATTAGCAGAGTGTGGTGGCATGTGTCTGTAATCCCAACTACTTAGGAGGGTGAGATGAAAGGCTCGCTCGAGTATGGGAGGTGGAGGCAGCAGTGAGCCTTGGTCATGCCACTGTACTCCAGCCTGGGTGACAGCAAGACCTTGTCTCAAAAAACAAAACACAGTTAATAAAGCATTTTCTAATCCATTATTTGACTTGTGTTCCAGAAACCCCATGTGAAGCAAAGGAGAGGTACTTCCAGTTGGATCTGAGTCTGAGTCCCTCCCTAGGAACTGACTAGCTCAGAGCCATAGGTTCCTTTTCTATATGTTGAGAATAATAGCGCCTGCTGTTGGGGTGGAGGAATGTCCTGGCTTGACCCTAACTAGTGACCCCTGCTGGAAGACGAAGTAAACCACGCAGACTGAGTTGGATTGGGTTGGGGAAGATAAACTGGAAGCGTCCAGGCATCTCTTTGCCTAGATTGACTTGTGTTGAGGGAAGGAAGCAGTGGGAACAGACAGTAAAGACAGTGTTCACACCAGGATTTGGGTCCCTTAAGTAAATGTGACCTTCACTAGTTTACTTAGCCCCAAGGCTCACCTGCCTAATCAGAAAAATTGAGGTCACAGTGCTTCCCCCAAGGATTATGGTGACAGTGAAGGAGCTAAGACTTGAAAATTCTTAGAGCTAGCCTGACCTTTTGCACTTGATACAGAGTGACTGCTGCTGCTGCCATTATTTATTTTGATTATTACTCCATAGCTGTGTCCTGGGGAGCCATGATGAAGACCTTTAGAGGGAGCAGCTGTCCCAGAACCCAAAGGATGGGGGTGGGGGGGGGGCCCTGGGCTGCTTTCTCAGGTGCCCAGTTGGCAGCTGGTAGACTGATTTAGCCTCCAAGATGTTGTTTTGGTGCAGCCTGCTTTAAAACATTTGCAAGGGCCATTAGATTGAGGCATGCAGACCCTATAGACCCCGTAGGGCTGCTGCCTCACACATCCCCAGTCCCTGCTGCCTGCTTTGCCAGGCTCTGAAGGCCTCGGAAGCAACAAGTAACAGCAACTTGGCTGGAAATTACCATTTCCCAGAGGTCCTGGCAGCCAGGACAGTTTGAGGGTGATGGATGCCAACTCCAGAGCCAGAGAAGGATACAAGGGCGGTGTGTGAGACTTACCCAGGGGTGACCCCTGTGTGCAACTCTAGACACCTAGAGAACGGTTCATGAGTCTGGTGATAAACAGGCAGAAGCGGAAGGCAGTGAAATACCAGGCATTTTCTTTCATAGGATTCTGTGTGTACCCACAGGCCCGTGGGCCTGCAGGTGCCTTTGGGCCTGTTGGGAAGGTGTGAAATGGTCACTGTGAAGACCTGGCCAACAGCCACCACTGTCCATGGATGAAGGGCAGCCAGGACACTCGCTGCTGCTGTTGTCCCACCATGCAGTGCCTGGGGTTCAGAGAACACTGTGGAGGGACCGATGGCACAGTCTTACCTGGAAAGACCTCTCTGATGAGCTTGGTCAGGCGTTCCACAATTTCTAGTACAGCTGCCTCTCCCAGTTTCTCGTCAGGCACGTGAGGTGTGTCATCGCTGCAAAACACCACCAAGCCAATTTGGAGCAGGTAACTCAGGAAGGGGCAGAAGAAAAGGAAAGGACAGTTCTGCAGTGAGAGGAAAAGCTGTGGACCTGGGCCTCAGATGTCCCCTTGAGGGGGAATGGCCAGGCTAGAGTGGAGTCAGATAGGACAGAGCTGAGGCCTAGGCTTTGCCATTTTCCTGCTGTGGGTCCCTTGACTGGTTGTTTAACCTCTCTGAGCCTCTATTACCTCATCTGTAACGTTGGGATAATACGGTTCTCACTCACAGAGTGTGAGGTATCCATCAAGGGGGAAAATTATACACATAATATAATGCAGTAAGAGTAGCTACTAGGTTATAATGAATATTATTATTTAGAGAGGGATGCTCTGGAGTGCTAGTCCCATCTGCAAACCCCAAGGGAGTTCACAGTTGAGAGGCCATCTCTGAATTCTGTTCCTTTCCCTAAGAGTTCAAGAGAACCTTAAGCTAGCTTCAGAGTGTAGGGTTCAGATCTTTTCCAGGACAGGTACAGAATCTGCCCCAGGACCACTGTGCCTCCCATGCCACGAATCTCAATTCTTGGGTCTACTTTAGAAGTGCTCGGCAAGGGGAGGAGAATGGTGGCAGATGGGGTGTAGGGATGGGGAGACAATCGAAACCCTGAGGCCCCTGCTGCCCGGGAACTCACCCAGGGAAGCTAACTAGCACGATAGTATTAGTGCTGCTGCTAGGAGCTCACACCAGCTGACTTTCCGCCAGGCACTTTCTGTGTGTTTTTGCTGTAGCCACTAATTTGTCCCCATTATAACCCTGCAATGTAAGTTCTATTGTTAGATTAGGCCCATTAGATAGATAAAAAAAAAACCAAGACACAGAAAGGTTAAGAATTGTGCCTATCCTGAATCAAGCACCAGAGACAGTGGAGAAAAAAATTGTGCCTAAGTGTATACCACTAGAAAGTAGTGGGGCCAAGATTTGAACCCAGTCAGCCTGGCCCCAGAGTCTGTGCTTACAGCCATTGCATCCTATTGTGTCTCTGGTACCCACATTAGGGCAGCAAGAGGGCCTGTTTTGCCCTGAAAAATCCCTGGGGACAGGCCAGAAACCCAAAGACAGAAGGACAAAATTTCATATTTTTTATTTCTAGATTGGAGGACCTAATTCAATCTGATAAAAAACACACCTAATTTCTAATGGCCATCCTCCAAGGGACTGCAGCTCTCTTAGAAGTCAAATTTCATTATAACTGAATAATTGTAAAGGGTTCTAGAGATCTTCTCATCCTATGCTATGTACCTCTTCAAGGTCTCAGAGATTTCCCAGGAAAAAAATGTGCATCTGTTAAAGCACCATGAATTTCCCGAGGGATCCCATCTGTCAGAATGTTACCCATGCTCCCCCTTCTAGGAGAAATCAGAAGTTCTCCCAGTGAGGCCCCTTGAGGGAGCAGGCCCAAGGTCATGGACCAAAGCTCACTCTTCTTAGATTGATTCCTGAGCCAAAGGAAGCCAGGGCTGTCCAGGCCCCTCCTGAGACAATGTCACATGTCTTATGTGTCCAGCCTGGCAGGTTCATCTGAGGGTCCCTCCTGGTCACACCCACAAACCACATCACAGCTGGGGGCATCATGGGTTTCACCCTGCTTTATAGAAGTGTCCATTGAGGCTGGCAAAGGGAGTGCAAAGTCAGAATTGCTTCCAGCCTTCCTTGAGAGCTCGCCTGCTCCACCACTTCCTGTAGGATGTCCTTCCCCTAATCCTGCCAGATGGGATCATGTGCCCTGTGAAGCTCCCACATCCCCCCAGGTGACCCTCTCTCCTTGCTGGGTCAATGGTTTGTCTTCATCGCCCACAAGACCATGAGTTCCTTGGAGCCAAGTGTGGGTGTCCATCATCTCAGATCCCTAGTGTCTACCCCACAACTGAGCAAAGGACTTGCCCTCCAAGTGAGGGAGCAAGTGAAGGAATGGGTTTTTGTTTTTTTGTTTTTTTTTTTTTTGAGACAGAGTCGCTGTGTCACTCAGGCTGGAGGGTAGTGCCATGATCTCAGCTCACTGCAACCTCTGCCTCCTGAATTCAAGCGATTCTTCTGCCTCAGCCTCCTGAGTACCTGGGACCGCAGGTGTGTACTACCAAACCAGGCTAATTTTTTCTTGTTAGTACAGACAGGGTATCACCATCTTGGCCAGGCTGGTTTCGAACTCCTGACCTCAGGTGATCCTCCCACCTTGGCCTCCCAAAGTGCTGGAATTACAGGCATGAGCCACCGCGCCCAGCTGGAATGGGGGAATCTTGAGTGATAAGGAGGAAAGTTCCTAGGAAACTTGAAGGAATTAGAGCAACATTCTTGGAGAGGAAGCAGAAACTGGGTCTCTGCAGCTGAGTGGGATCAGCCCTCAAGCTGTCCCTGTGTAGAGCAGAGCTCTGACCAGTAAGAATGTTCTAGGGCCACTGGGCAACCCAGGGGTGGCCAGCAGCCAGCCAGGACACTGGGACCCAAGGCTGATCCACCTTTAGCCCTCATACTTTCTTCCCTTTCTGCACTTGGACCCCTCAGACATAGAGTCCCTAAGCCCTATGGGGAATGGCTCCAGTGTCCACCCATAGCTTAAAACCCAGGCACTCTCCAGGTGCCCAGACATGCCAGGACCATGTCCAAAGCCTGAGTGAGAGCTGTGTTCTGCCACAGCCAGGAGACACAGTGGTTGAGGACACAGACTTTGCAATCAGTTGGACTCAGGGATCCCTGGGCAAGTTACAAAACTCTTTTGAGCTTTAGATTCCTCAGCCTCACGTGAGACTGATGTGAGGATTAAAGGAGATAATGTGGGCAAGACACCAGGCTGGCATGTGGCACACGGCAGGTGCCTGGCAAAGGGTAGCTGCCGCCTCGACTGCACTCACCCAGTCCAGAGAATGAAGTCTGGCTCCGGGTCGATCTCCTTCATGGCATAGATGGAGGAGTTGATGAGGGCCCAGGGAGAATCGCAGAGGTAGTCACCCCAGGGACCTGCATTGGGCACTGGCTGGGATCCGGCTGATGGGCATACCTGGAAGGGGTCTTTGGATACCTTGTAGTCAGGGTCAAGGTGCAGGTCAGCGATGTGCCAGAACTTCCCTGCAGGGGAAAAGACATCCTCCTTCAAAGCTGGTCTCTCTTTGAGCCTGGAAGCAAGGAAGTCCAGGGGAACCCTGGGCAGGGGCGTTACACAGGCAAACGGAAGCCTCCTCTCAACACCCAGGTTCCGAGAAGGGCCCACAGGCCTGGTACTGCCCAGGGACACACTGAGCAGAGCAGAGAACAGGCTCAGCTCTGTCACGGACCCCTGACCTTTGGCAAGACTCTGTCCTCCCCACATTGGATGGGTAGCCACAGCATTAGGGCTCGGGTGTTCTAAGCAGGGGGCTTGTTTTAAAGCAAAGGCAGGAGAGGGTATGCGTTAAGTGGCTCTGAGCCACTTAGGAGCTGTGTGACCTGGGCTATGTCATTTGTCTAAGCCCATTAATTAGAGCCAGATCCTCTCATGCTGCAGGGGAAATATAGTTACATATGAAAATCTGACCTGTCCTGGAATTTCTTGTAAAATTAAAAAAAAAAAAAGTCTGACCTGGATAAGGAAGGCTTACATACCAAATGAGCTGGAAAACCTTGCTAAGCAATACCAGCAAGGCCTTGGTGCAGTGGTTCATGCCTGTAATCCCAGCACTTTGGGAGGCCAAGGTAAGAGGATTCCTTGAGACCAGGAGTTCAAGACCAGCCTGGACTACATAGGGACACCTCATCTCTACAGAAAATTTAGAAAATTAGCTGGGTGTGGGGTCATGCACCTGGGTCCCAGCTACTCAGGAGGCTAAGGTGGGAGGATCGCTTGAGCCCAGGAGGTGGAGGCTGCAGTGAGCTGTGATCATGCCACTGCATTCCAGCCTGGGTGACAGAGCAAGACCCTGTCTCGAAAACGAAACAAAAAAACAGCAAAAACCCGGGGCTATGTGTGGAAGTGAGTATAAGAGTACTAGACCAGGGAAGAAGGAACGCCACTTCAGATCGGGCTAAGCTCCTCTGGTAGGTATACTTGCTGGTGATTCTGGATCCAGGGTGTGGCTCAAGCAGCTGGGAGTGGTCCTGCTTGCTGAAGTGATTGACTGAAACCCGGACTCAGCTTCCAACCAAAGGATGCTGAAGTGACAAAAAACTTCACAGTGTAATAAAGAGAAAGGAATCGAAAGAAATAGGTGGGATGGAGTAGACTTCTCATTTCTCATGTGAACCTCACACAGGGCCTGGCACAAGTAGTTTCTTTTTTTTTTTTTTTGAGACAGAGTTTTGCTCTGTTGTCCAAGCTGGAGTGCAGTGGCACGATCTCAGCTCACTGCAATCTCCGCCTCCTGGGTTCAAGCGATCCTCCCACCTTAGCTTCTTGAGTAGCTGGGATTACAGGCATGCATCACCATGCCCAGCTAATTTATTTTTATTTTTAGTAGAATCAGGGTTTCACCATGTTAGCTAGGCTGGTCTCGAACTCCTGACCTCACATGATCTGCCTGCCTCAGCCTCCCAAAATGCTGGATTACAGGTGTGAGCCACCACGCCCAGCCAGCACAAGTTGTTTCAATGACTGCTTACTGAAGGAGAGTTGAGCAGGTCTGGACTCTGTTCATTCTGTTTTTCACTAAGACAAAAGTGAGGCCCAGGATTTCCTCACCCTCTGCTATTGCAATCACTTCCTCCTCTATTTCTTGTGTCACTTAGAGCCACAAGTCAACATCACTGGCCCCAGGTAGCTGTGTCTGGGCCTGGGAGACTGGACTTCTTTTGATCTCAGGGTTGGATAACCAGGGCCCCACCCAGGCCACAGGACATTCAGTGGACGGCCTGCAGATAAAGGCTGGCCCCTGACCCTCACTCCTTAACTTTCCCTCCCAGTTGCTCTTGAGCTTTTCCCCACCTCTTCTGATCTAAACCGAGTCTCAGGAAAGGATCTGAAACATGTTCATACTGAAGTGTACATGACTGATTAAGCAAATCATTATCTTTCCCACATACATTGTTATCATGTTCTCCGCACAGCCTTGGGAATATTATCCCCACTTTACAGATAAGGAAACTAAGGTCTGGAGTTCAACATGCCTAAGATCACATGGAAAATTATGGGGGTCTCCGGGCTCCAATCCCTCTGAGGAAGATGTGATTACAAAAGGGGTAAAACCAGTGCCTTTCTATTTTAGATGGGTCTTTTTGTTGACAGTGTATTCCCACATTTTTATTTTTTATCCAAACTGAGTTTGTTTATAATGGGGAAAATTTAACCTTTCCACACATATTGTGATCACTCATATACTCCTGCCAGGCACGGTTGCATAGTGGCTCATGCCTGTAATCTCAGCACATTGGAAGGCTGAGGCTGGAAGATTGCTTGAGGCCAGAAGTTGAAGACTAGCGGGGGCAACAAGGCAAGACTTCATCTCTACGAAAAATAAAATTCAGCCCGGCACAGTGGCTCATGCCTGTAATCCCAATACTTTGGGAGGCCAAGGTGGGCAGATCACCTGAGGCCAGGAGTTCGAGACCAGCCTGGCCAATATAGTAAAACCCTGTCTCTACTAAAAATACAAAAAGTAGCTGGGCACGATGGTACACTCCTGTAATCCCAGCTACTCAGGAGACTGAGATAGGAGAATTGCTTGAACCCAGGAGGTGGAGGTTGCAATGAGCCGAGATTGTGCCACTGCACTCCAGCCTGGGTGATACAGCAAGATTCTGTCTCAAAGAAGAAAAAAAAAAGATATAATTCCTACAGTGACAAAACCCCAAGCCAGAGTAAAGGAATGAACTGCCTTATACCAGTTAGTTGGTAGGCAGAGTTGGTGGGCATCCCAAGTCCCTGAGCTGAGACGGTGAGTGGCTCTCACCTGCTTCAAAGCCTAGGGCCAGGCTGGCCAGGATGGATGCAGTGGGAGGCCCTTTGCCCCTCTCTCAGGCACATGGTCCTCACGATTCCTCTGCAGACAGAGAAAGAGGCTATTTCCCTGCCTCAAGCTGGCTGTTTCTCAGTTAACTGCAAACACTGAGCAGTTTGGTCCCTTTGATGTCATCCCTCAAAGTATTCAGGAACATTTCTTCACTCCAGAAACTCCTCATCTCAACTGTCAGTTGTCATTTTCTAGCCAGTGAGAAGAACGGAAACTACTTTCCAGCCTCTCTGGCACATCCTTTTTTTTTTTTTTTTTTTTTTAAGAGACAGGGTTTCACCATGTTGGCCAAGCTGGTCTCGAACTCCTGGCCTCAAGTGATCCACCCACCTTGGCCTCTCAAAGTGCTGGGATTACAGGCATGAGCCACCGTGCCCAGCCTGGCACGTCCTACTGAAAGGTGTGTGTGCATGCATGTGTGTGTGTCTGTGGGTATGTGTGTGTACGCTCATGTGTGTGTCTCAAAGACCTGACTCCAGGAGAGGCCAGGCTAGTGGAGGGAATGATGGAGAGAGCCAGAGGTCAGGGTGGACAGCTCCACCTCCTTGGGGTCCAACCTGCTTTGTGGGGTTGCAGATCCCAGTGACCTTGTCAGCTCAGCCCGACTCACCACCCTCAGCCAATCTGCTTCTCCTCACAGGGCCTCTTCCCTGACTACACCATGGCCTCTTCCAATCTTCCCATGTCACCATGCAGCTGTCTCCTCCTCATTCAGGCCTCCACCCCAAGGTCAGGCTCCCCTGACCACCTCATCCCAAATGCCACCTCCCCTGCCTGTCTGGTCACTAGCTATTGCCTCCCCCAGCTTCCTTTTCCTCAGAGCCCTCTCACCTGTGAACCTATCTTGTTGATTTGCTTATTGTTCATCTTCCCTGTCTACAATATCAGTTCATCTTCCCTGTCTACAGTGTCAGTTCCATGAAAGCACCAAGCCCGTCTTGTTTATCTATGTCCTCAGTGCTAGAAGGGTGCCTGGGATGTGGAAGATGTGCAAATACACATTCAATGAATGAAGAAGGCTGTGGGGAGGCCAGTTAGAATCGTAAGCACTCAAAGAATGTTAGCTAGGTGCCTAGGCCTGATCTCACTTCATCCTGGCAGCCAGTCTGTGAGATGAGGATTCTTATGCCCTCACTGTACAGACGAGCAAACTAAGGCTCAAACCCAGACCTCTTTGACCCCAAAGCTGAGAAACAATGTTGTCCTGCCTGTTGACTTGGAACCTTCCAGAAGGTAGCTGTAATAATAAACATATGTTTTCCATAGGAATATGGGAGCCACCAGCTTCTACGGAATTGATCTGACAGTAAGAGTCCAGGCCCTACATCAAAATAATTAAGCTCTAATTAGCATGTCAGGACCATGAATGGGGAGGTAGGAGATCCAATTTTTTCTTTTTCTTTTTTTTTTTTTTGGAGACAGAGTCTTGCTCTGTCACCAGGCTGGAGTGCAGTGGCGCAATCTCGGCTCACTGCAACCTCTGCCTCCTGGGTTCAAGCGATTCTTCCGCCTCAGCCTCCTGAGTAGCTGGGACCACAGGTGCTTGCCACCATGCCCAGCTAATTTTTGTATTTTTAGTAGAGGCGGGGTTTCACCGTGTTGGCCAGGATGGTCTCGATCTCCTGACCTCATGATCCGCCCACCTCGGCCTCCCAAAGTGCTGGGATTACAAGTGTGAGCCACCGTGCCCAGCCAGGAGATCCGATTTCTAATCCAGGCTTTTCTTCCACATGTTTGCTGTGGGCCTTTGGGCAGGCCGCCAGGCCTCACTGAGCCAGAGGGTGCTGACATCTGGCCTGCCTCTCTGTGAGCATCCAATAAGACAGTGAGGGAGAAAGGGCTTATAGAGGACAATCCCAACACACCACATCGTTACCTGCAATTACCCCTGGAGCCAGGAGTGAGAGTGGGGAGGTTGCGGGGGCCTGGGCACCTTAATGCTTCACCCTTTAGACCAGAACTCTGAAGTGTTACAGTCCAGATGCTTCACTGGGGATCTTGTTAAAGTTAAGAGGCTTTCTACATTTGCACTGCTTGGGCCTTTTACAGCAAGACAGTATTCATGTATAACTTGAGTTTTACAGAAAGGTATACCAATCTCAGCTATTATTATTATTCATTCATTACTGAGGAGACAAATAACTGTGGTATTGAGTACAGTGGTAGCTGAGGGCACAGACCTGGGAGGGAATCCTGCTGCACCACCCCATAGCTGTGTCAACAGTGGAACCTTTCCTGGGCCTGTTTCCTCTGTAAAATCGAGATCACAGTGCCCCCTTCACCTTGGGGCCCACGTGAGGATTAAAATGAAAAATGTGAGATGATGAACAGAACACCGTAAGTGGGAAGCAGTGGGTACTCTACATTTGGTTCCTGGGGGGATCCCATAAGGCCCCCTCTCACCGAGAGACTGGATGAGGTAGGGAGTGGCCACGTCTCACCCAGCCCGCCCCAGCATGTCCTTGGCTGTTGTCCATAGGTAAAGTGCAGGGGCAGGCAGGAAGTTTGAAGGGAAACAAGGTGAAGACAGAGCCTGTCCGCCCCAGATGACCATCTCTGAGAGGAGGACCAATGGGCGCAGTGGGTCCCTGGGCAGGCAAAAAGGTGTCCTGGCCTGCCTTCTCCTTCACCAAAGGGGGTTACCAGGACTTCGTGCCCACTAGGGATGACAGACATAGGGCCCAAGGCCTCATAGCTCTGCAAGGCCCACGGAAATGTCAGACTTGGAAAAAAATGCATTGACTCCAAAAGTGCAGGAAAAATAAAAACTACCAAAATCAAGTAGTTCATCAAAATCAACAATTCATTTCTTTCTTTTTTTTTTTTTTTAAAGAGACAGGGTTTCACCATATTGGCCAGTCTGGTCTTGAAATCCTGACCTTGTGATCCACCTGCCTCGGCCTCCCAAAGTGCTGGGATTACAGGCATGAGCCACCACGCCCAGCCTCAACAATTCATTTCAAAAGCAATATTAAAAATTTCATGGGCCACGTGCATTGGCTCACACTGGTAATCCCAGTCTGGGTGGATCAACTGAGGCCAGGAGTTCAAGATTGTGCCTCTACCAAAAAAAAAAAAAAAACAGGCTGGAGTGCAGTAGTGTGATCCTGGCTCACTGCAGCCTCAATCTCCCAAGCTCAACTGAATCTCCTGCTTCAGTCCCCCAAGTAGCTGGGACTACAGGCATGTGCCACCATGCCTGGCAGATTTTTTTGTATTTTTTTTTTTTTTTGTAGAGATGGGGTTTGCCATGTTACCCAGGCTGGTCTCAAACTCCCGAGCTCAAGTCAACCGTCTACCGCAGCCTCCCAAAGTGCTAGGACTACAGGTATGAGCCACCACTCTAGGACTACAGGTATATACCGCCACACCCAGCTACTTGTTAAAAAGAAATTTAATTTCTCTTTACACAGGAGGCTGAGGCAGGAGGATCTCTTTTTTTTTTTTTTTTTTTTTTTAGAGATGAGGTTTCACCATGTTGGCCAGGCTGGTCTTGAACTCCTGACCTCAGGTGATCCGCCTGCCTCAGCCTCCCAAAGTGCTGGGATTACAGGTGTGAGCCACCATGCCCAGCCTCTGGAGGATCTCTTAAGTCCAGTAGATTGAGGTTACCTTGAGGTATGATTGCAGCACCACACTCCAGCCTAGGCAACAGATAGAGACCCTGTCTCCAAAAAAGAAAAATAAAATAAAATAAAATAAACTCATACATGATATGGGATCCTTTTAGTATGATTTGTGATGGGGGTGGGGAGAACTCCGATAGTCATTTATAAAACCTAAGTTCTTAAAATGGCCAGAAGGTGAGTTCCTTTATGGTCGAAGACAGGAGGGCAGGAAGGCACCTGCCATTCATTTAGCACCTACTGAATGCTAGACACTACACCACACACTCTATTCACGCAGCCTCACAACAACATTGTGAAATGCATCCTAAGATGTACTCATTTTACAGATGAGGAAACTGAGTGAGTGGCAGACTGAGGATTCTGAGCACATCAGAATGGAAATGATCACAGTGTACTTTACTCTGCCACCACCTACCAGCACGACCTTGGAGATATATACAGGTGTTCCTTGACTTACGATGGGGCTGTCCTGGAAAACTGAAAATATCATAAAGCAAAAATACATTCAACACATCTAACCTATTAAAGAGCATCATAGCTAGCCCAGTCAACTTTAAAGGCGCTCAGAACACTGACATTAGCCTTCAGTTAGGCAAAATCATCTGAAGGAGACCTATTTTATAATAAAGTATTGACTATCTCTTGCAATGTATTAAATACTGAATTGAACATGAAAAACACAATGGTTGTATGGCTCGAAATGTGGTTTCTAATCAATGCCTAAGGCTTTTGTACCATCATAAGTAGAACCATCGTAAGTCAGGGACCATTTGTGTGTATGGCTCCTTAAATTTTTACAGCACTTCACAATGTACCGTATGATCTCACTTAGCCATCACATTTAATCTCTCCTCTGCTATCATCCCTATCTTATAAATAGTAAAATAAAGGCTGCAGGTCACACAGGTATTCAAAGCCAGCCCCACAGGTAGGACCTAAGTTTTCTGGCTTCAGGCAGTAGGTTATTTCTGTAAGGACATACATGAAACTTGCAATCAGGGACGTCTGATTTTGAATCCTGGCTCTTCCATATAGGCAGGGGCAACTTGAGCAAGGGATTTTTGGAGCTAAGTCTCAGTTTCCTCATCTATAAGATGAGGATTAGAATGCACCCAGCAAGGGGATAGTTGTGATGCAGAGCAGGTGAACCCCGAAGTGGAGCTTAGCCCATGAGGGTTCTTGGCTTTGCCCAGGAAAGAATTCAAGGGCAAGCTTGAGGCTGAAGGAAACAGTTTTGTTGAAGGGTGATGTTACAGCTCCATGACGGCTCCTGCAGAGCAGGGCCACCTCATAAGCAGAGTAGCAGCTCAGGGCAGTTTGGCAGTCACACTTACACCCATTTTTAATTGCCTGCAGATTAAGGGGCAGTTTATGCAGAAATTTCTAGGGAAGGGGTAGTAACTTTTAAATCATTGGGTCACTGCCATGGAAAGGGGCAATAACTCCTGGGAGTTGCCATGGCAAAGGTAAATTGACATGCCACACTGCTGGGTGTGTCTGAATGAAAACTGCTTTTGCCCAGGCCCTGTTTTAGCTAGTCCTCAATCTGGTCCGGTGTCAAAGCCCCACCTCTGGAGTCCAGTCCCACCTCCTGCCTCAGTTGTGCAGGTGAAAGCATTCTCTTACACAGAACACCTGGCTGTGGGGTGAGCAAGGCAGCCTTAGGGCTCATTCCCTGGGTCACACTGCCCCTCAGGCCGCTGTTTCCTCAAGTATAAGATGAAAGTACTGAACAGAGGTTCCCTGAAGGCCCTCCCAGTTCTGACTCCTGTGATTCAGTGGCTTTTGTCTGTTATTGTTTATAATCCATACCACACAATGATCTCAGTTCCTATTTCAGTCCTTTGCTACTGCAGCTCAGCATTAGCCCCAAAACACAATTGTAATTTGTCCTCTGTAAACAGAGGCCCTCCAAAACCCACGGAGTTCATTTGTGAAAACCAACATTTACTGACCCCCTACAGGGATTACCCTCTGCTCACAACACCTCCACAGCTCCAGAGGTAGGTGTTACCATTCCCATCCATTACACCCTGGTCCTGCTCCCTTAGCCCTGGGCTGACCTTCCTGGGAATGTTTTCCTACCAAGCTAACCCACAACGGAAGAACCTGTCTGCTTCTCTGCAGTTAGAAGCTGAGAAAGGAGTGAAATGTTGCACAGGACATGTGTGGGAGGAGAAGGAGACAGCAAGTTGGCGCCCACCCAAGCTCCTGGCTAAGGAAAGTGGAGGCAGAAACCCGGCAGTTTAATGCAAAGCAGGGATGATGCTGTCTGATCCCCTGTCTCAGAATCCACCGGTGCTTCAGGAAGACATGTGGAGTCGGAAAAACCTTACAGGTGCTGCGGAATTCCTTTTAAATTTACTTTTGTTTTAAAATTACAGATGTATACATTCCAGCAAGTTTGGAGAAAAGAGAAAAAAATAGTTCTTCTAAACCCCACCATCCCAAGAGGACATGAAGCATAGTATAGCCAGGCACAGGCTTTGTCCTGCCACTTCCTAGTCGGGAGATCTTCCGCAAGTGCAGTGTTCCCCCTGAGACTCATTTGCCTCATCTGCAAAATGGGTATAATGATATTAGCACCTACTTCAAAGGGGCTATAAAAGAGGATATTTTTCTTTCGTTTTCTTTCTTTTTTTGGGGGGGGACAGGGTCTCACTCCTATCACCCAGGCTGGGGTGCAGTGGCACCATCACAGCTCACTGCAGCCTCAACCTCCCAGGCTCAGATAATTCTCCCATCTGAGTCTCCCAAGTAGCTGGGACCACAGGTGCCCACTACCATGTCCAGCTAATTTTTGGTATTTTTAGTAGAGCCACGGTTTTGCTATGTTGCCCAGGCTGGTCTCAAACTCCTGGACTCAAGCAATCCACCCTCCTTGGCTTCTCAAAGTACTGGGACTACAGATGTGAGCCACTGCGTCTGGCCTCAAGCATCCTTTTACATGTAAAGAAGTCAGAATACATTACGCCTGTGCCTAGAACCCTCCAATGACATCCCATTTCGCCCTGAGCAAAAGCCTGAGTCCTTCCTATCTACAGCCACATGGAAAAAAAAATGTCTGAGTCCTCAAGAGAGCCTTCGAGGCTATCCATGGGCTGGGACCTGCCCACCCTCCAACCTCATGCCCCGCTCCTGCCAACCCTGCTCCAGCCACGCAGGCTTCCTTGCTGTTCCTCATGCACATCACTTGTGTGTCCACCTCAGGCCCCGTGCACTGTGCTCTCTTTCTGTAATGTTCTGGACACCCACGTGGCTCCCCGACTCGCTGCCTGGGGGCTCCACTTGAATGTCACCTGATTTGACAGCTCTTCTCTGGCCACCTTATAAGTACCCCCTCCCCACACCTTGTGCTTTCTGTTCTACTTTACTTATCATCTCCTCCAGTGCTGTGTATTTTATTTGTTCATGTGTCTTTTTTCCCCCAGATAAAGGAATTCTTCATTAGGACCAAGACTTTGTTTTCTTCTCTGATATATCCCTGGCTCCTAGAATAATGCATGGTACAGGGAAGGCCCTCATTTGTTGAATGAGTTCATGAATCTTTCCTGCCACCTCGTACCTCTAATAATTAGCTGGCTCTAAAATACCCAGACCTCTTTGCAAAGTCGGTGTCCCTCCCTGGCCATCTGTCGCCTCCACTGAAAATCGTCAGCCTCAAATAGCACCCGCCAAGGCCCACTAGCTCTCCCCACCCTGTCTCCCTGCCCTAGCTCCTGCCTTGCTATCTTTAGAAGCACCTCCAAGCTTGCTGCGAGCAGCTTCCAGCAGCCTCAGAGTTCATAGTACAAAACAAAAGGAGAGCAGACATTCCCAGTGCTGTACCTGGTTCAGCCCTGGCACCTTCCAAGTGGGCCAGGAAAATCAGCCAAGTGAGCAGCCTCATCTTCGGGGCTCACTTCACCAGAGCCGTGGGATTCTCCAGGAGCTGTCTATTGTTCACACCGCAAGCTTCCCAAGTAGTTGTCTGTGGCCACGTGCCTGAGCAGAACACCCTGTCCTAGTACCAGTGTTCCAGGTCTTCTAAGGCGTCTGGCTCCTCTGGCTTTTCCTCCTTTGCCCAGCAGGTTGAAATCTGGGCTGGCCCAAGGAGGCAGGCGTCTGGACCCTTAAGTGGAAGCCACACCTGTCCTGCCAGTGCAGCCCCTGCCCCCAAGAGGGAGGGGCAAACCACAGGATTACAGGTCAGCAAGTCAGGTGAATCAGCCAGCCCTGGAAAGGGGGATCTAACTCAGACTAAGGAATGTGAGAGGACTTCTGGGAGGAAGTGACACAGGTTTAATCCTTTCTTAACATTCTTTTGTTTTTTTTCCTTCAAGGCTGAAAATCAAAACATTGTATAATGAAAACTGTCAAACTGAAACAGGAGAGAGAATGGTGTAATGAACCCCCAAGTACCTTCCTCCAGCTACAGCAATTATGAATTTGTGCCCAATCTTACTTCATCTATACTCCCATTTAATTATCTTATTTAAATAACTTTTTTAATTTTTTATTATTTTAACATTTATTTATGTTTTTTGTTTGTTTGTTTTGAGACAGAGTCTCACTCTGTTGCCAGGCTGGAGTGCAGTGGCATGAGCTCGGCTCACTGCAACCTCCGCCTCCCAGGTTCAAGAGATTCTCCTGCCTCAGCCTCCCAAGTAACTGGGACTACAGGCGCACGCCATGACGCCCAGCTAATTTTTGTATTTTTTGTAGAGACGGGGTTTCACCATGTTGGCCAGGATGGTCTTGATCTCTTGAACTCATGGTCTGCCCTCCCCGGCCTCCCGAAGTGCTGGGATTATAGGACTGAGCCACAGCACCAGGCCTATTTATGTATTTTTTTAGAGAAGGTGTCTCAGGCCGGGTGCAGTGGCTCATGCCTATTATCCAAGCACTTTGATAGGATAAGGCAGGAGGATCACTTGAGCCCAGGAGTTCGAGACCAGCCTAAGCAACATAGGAAAACCCCATCTCTACAAAAAATATAAAATTAGCTGAGTGTGGTAATACTTGTCTATAGTCCAGCTACTTGGGAGGCTGAGGCAGGAGGATCCCTTGAGCCCGGGAGGTGGAAGTTGCAGTGAGCCAAGATTGCACCATTGCACTCCAGCGTGAGTGACAGAGCAAGACTCTGTCTCAAATTAAAAAAAAGGGGGGGGGCACTTGGGGGACGTGTCTCACTCTGCCACCCAGGCTAGAATGCAGTGGCAAGATCATAGCTCACTACAGCCTCAACCTCCTGGGCTCAAGCTATCTTCCTGCCTCAGCCTCTGGAGTAGCTGGAACTACAGGCACTCACTACCTCGTCTGGCTAATTTTTTTAGAAATAGCATCTCTTTATGTTACCCAGGCTGGTCCCAAACTCCTGGCCTCAAGTGATCCTCCCACCTCAGCCTCCCAAAGCACTGGGCTTACAGGTATGAGCTACAATACCTGGCCGCCACTGTATTATGTTAAAGTAAATTCCAGTGATCATATCATTTTGAACATAAATAGTATATATCTCTTAAAGATAAGGACTTTTTCTAACACATCATCAGATCTAAAAAAAAATAGTAATTCCTTATTTCCACCAGATATGTACTCAATGTCCAAATTTCCCTGATGTCTCTCTCTTTTTTTTTTTTTTAAATGGGCTCTTTCAAATCAGGGTCTAAACAAAGTCCACACATTGCATTTGGTAGATGTGTCTCTTAAGTTTTCCTTAATTTTTAGCTCTCCTGCCCTCTCTCTATTTACCTTGTTCTTTGTCCTATGAATTTCCCACATTCTGAAGGATTTGGCTGATTCCTTCCTGGTGGTGCCATTTAACATATTCCTCTGTCCGCCATATTTCCTGTGAACTGGTAGTTACAGCCAAGGGTTTGATGACATTCAGGTTTGACTTTTTGGGAAGACTTCCCAGGTGGTCTTGGGTCTTTCCTGTTGCTTTGCATGGCAAAGCACGTAAGATGTGGTTTTCACCAGCTTAACCTTAATTTACAAATAGGAGTTAGCAGGAAAAGGGGCAAGTTGGGGAGGAGGGTGTCCCAGGCAGAAGGAGATGAAACATCCCAGAGAGCTGAGTTGGGTGACATTGGGCTTGGGGTGCTAAGGCTGGGGAAGCATGCAGGAGCCAGGCTGTGCTCAGCTGTTTGAGCCAAGAGCTGTGGGGAGCTATGGCAGAGATATAACCTAATTTGCATTTTAGAAAGATTGCACTGCCTCTGTGGAAGGTGGACTTTCAGGGAGACCAGCAAGGAGGCTGAGGCAGGGAAGTTGTCACAGTCCATTTTATGCTACTACAGAATACCTGAGACTGAGCATTTCATAAAGAACAGAAATATATATTGGCTCACAGTTCTGCAGGCTGGAAAGTATAAGATCAAGGTGCCAGCAGGCTGGGTGTCTGGTGAGGCCATTCACTTCTTCCAAGATGGTGCCTTGCAATCTGCATCCTCTGGAGGGAGAAAGGCTGAGTGCTCACATGACAGGTCTTGGCAAAAGGACTAAGACAAAAGAAGGCCAAACTTGCCCTTTTATAATAGCATTAATCCCACTCAGGAGAGTGGAGCCCTGATGGTCCAATCACCTCCCAAAGGTCCAACCTCCCAACACCTCCATAATGGTAACCAATTATAACGCGAGTTTTAGAGTGAACCAACATTCAAACCATAGCAGAAATCTTGGCGAAAAGCTGTAAGGGTGATGCTTAGGAACTTGTAACTAGTAGTAGGGAGGAACTGAAGAGACTGTAGATGGGTAATTGGTTGAGTAGTTCCTGTTCTAACTGTATTTTAAAACCCCATTCTAAGGAGGTACCAAAGCTCTCTTCCCTTGGAGGACGATATGGCAGGGTAGAAAGCCACAGCTTCTTGGACACAGCCACGTCCAGGGTGTGTCCTCTGATCTCCTAGAGGGGGTAGTGAAAGGAGGGAGGGAACAGCCGTAAAAGAAGGAAGACTGGCATAGCCAGGGCAGCAGACAGATGCTGCTGGGTCTTAAGAGTCCAAGTTGCCTCTGGAAGGTAGCAGATCCTTAGACAGGAATTCCTTGGACATTTACCTGTGTTCAAGAAATATTTCATGTCTAGAAAGTGGTGAACAGGCCGGGCGCGGTGGCTCACACCTGTAATCCGAGCACTTTGGGAGGCTGAGGTGGGTAAATCAGCTGAGGTCAGGAGTTTGAGACCAGCCTGGCCAACATGGCGAAAACCTGTCTCTACTAAAATTACAAAAATTAGCTGGGCATGGGAGCGGGTGCCAGTAATCCCAGCTACTTGGGAGGCTGAGGCAGGAGAATTACTTGAACCCAGGAGGCAGAGGTTGCAGTGAGCCGAGACCACGACATTATACTCCAGCCTGGGTGACAAGAACAAGACTACCTAAAAACAAAAAAAGAAAGTGGTGAACAGTGCAAAGCCTCTGCCCTCACAGGGCTTACATTCAGCAGAAAAGAGGGACATTACACAAATAAATCCGCAAGCTCCTGGCCTAGCTAAGTCCCTGCCCTAGGAACTGTGCAGTCTTAGCCAATGTGTATATTAGGCCCACAAACCACTAAAGAATAAAACCCCATTTCTGTTTAGGGCCTAGGTCACCCCAAGGAAATGAGGGGCATCAAAATAACCACCAAGACTGAATCTTCTGCCAGTCCAAAGGGAAGAAAGCTCAGAGACCAACAGCTATTGACTGAACAAAAATAAAAGCTGTGTGACTTTTCTTGCCCCTAGCCTGTGGCCTGATTTATAATCTAGGACATGTCGAGGTATGCACGGAAGGTAACCTATGGGACTGATGGGGAAGGAGGGCAGGCAAGAAGTCCAGGGCAGCCAGCTCCCCCAGGGCTGAGCAGGGAGTTGGCAATGGCTACACTTGAAATTGGAACAAGGGAGAGAGTTCTGGGAGGGCACAGGAGCTCCCCTTAAACCCATCTGAGGGGTGCTAGAGTCTTCTTACTCAGCTTTTGACTATAATGCAGGGCTTCTTTGTTGCTTCTCACTCTGTCACCCAGGCTAGAATATAGTGGCACTATCGTGGCTGATTGCAGCCCTGAACTCCCAGGCTTAAGCAATCATCCCACCTCAGCCTCTCAGGTATCTGGGACTACAAGCATACACCACCATGCCCGGCTAATTTTTGTATTTTTACCAGAAAGCGGGTTTGGCTGTGTTGCCCAGGTGGGTCTCAAATTCTTTGGCTCAAGGGATCCACCTACCTCACCCTCCCAAAGTGCTGGGATTACACGCATCAGTCACCGCACCAGGGCTGCAGGGGCTTCTTTTAAATACCTCAGCTTTTTGGTCAGTGTCCTCTAAAGATCCCATCATCACCACCACCAGTAACTGAGATGATATCTTTATGCATATAGAAAAGGCCACTCTTCTAGGCCTTTGTGTGAATCAGAAAAAGATGCCCTCAGCCGAGCACAGTGGCTTAAGCCTGTAATCCCAGCACTTTGGGAGGCCAAAGTGGGAGGATTACTTGAGTCCAGGAGTTCAAGACCAGCCTAAGCAACACAGCAAGACCCCATCTCATTAAATAAATAAATAGGCCAGGCACCGTGACTCACGCCTGTAATCTCAACACTTTGGGAGGCTGAGGTGGGGGGATCACAAGATCAGGAGATCCAGACCATCCTAACCAACATGGTGAAACCCTGTCTCTACTAAAAATACAAAAATTAGCTGGATGTGGGGGCACATGCCTGTAATCCCAGCTACACGGGAGGCTGAGGCAAGAGAATCACTTGAACCAGGAAGTCGAATGTTGCAGTGAGCTGAGATTGTGCCACTGCACTCCAGCCTGGTGACAGAGCAAGACTCTGTCTCAAAATAAAAGTAAACAAATAATTTTTTTTTGTAAAGGAAAGATGCCCCCAGCCCAGACAGGAACAGCCAGGACTCAGAATGGAGGCAGGGGTGTGGGTAGGGACCTATGCCCCCATTCAGCACTTTGTCAGAAGCCAGCCACTCAATGGGCCTGGCCTGACCAGCTTCTTCCTGGGCCTGGCCTGACCAGTTGGGAGAGCCTGTGCTGGGTTTGCTGACAGAGGTAAGTAAAGAGTGAAATCTGAGTGGTCCGGACTTTGCCTTCTTAACTACAAAACAGCCCCTCTTCTTAAAATTGCCCAAAGCATTTGTTTGACTCTTGGCAACTGTAATTTCCAGGAAATCCCACCACTCTTAAGAGAAAAGCATGTTGGCCAGGCACCATGGCTCATACCTGTAATCCCAGCCCTTTGTGAGGCCAAGGTGGGAGGACAGCCTGAGCCCAGGAATTCAAAACCAGCCTAAACAACATGAGGAGGCTCCATCTCTAAAAAAATAAAAAATAAAAATAAAAATAAAAATTAGCTGGTTGGGGGCATGCACCTATAGTTCCAGCTATTTGGGAGGCTGAGATGGGAGGATGACTTCAGCCCAGGAGGCTGAGGCTGCAATGAGCCAAGATCACCACTGCACTCCAGGCTTGGCAACAGAGTGAGATCCTGTCTCAAAAAAAGAAAAAAAAGGCGTGTTGTGTGAAGCTGACAAGAAGCAAGGATTCTTCATGTTTTTGTTGTGTACTTTTTTGTCCTGTAACCTCAGTAGTACATGTTAGTAGAAAAACCAAACTCTGTAAAATATTTTAAAGAGGTTTCTTATCTGAGTTAACATGAGTGACCACACTGGTGAAAACACAAACCCAAGAAGCCTTGAGTAAGTGGTCCCAGGAGGCTGAATTACAGTTTGGTTTTACGCATTATTAGGGAAGCAAGAGTTACAGGCAAAGACATAAATCAATACATGGAAGGTATACATAGATTTGGCCTGAAAAGGCAGGATCTTGAAGCAGGGGCTTAGACGGTTTTTATTTATTTATATATTTTTGCAGACACGGTCTCACTCTGAAGCCAGGCTGCAGTGCAGTGGCCCTACTGCAACTTCTACCTCCTAGGCTCTAGCAATATCCCCACTTCAACCTCTCAAGTAGCTGGGACTACAGGTACAAACCACCACATCCAGCTAATGTTGTTCAGACTGGTCTCAAATTCCAGGGCTCAAGAGATCTGCCCAACTCAGCCTCCCACAGTGCTGGGATTACAGGCATAAGCCACCACAACCCGCCCAGAGATTATTTTCATTTTATTTTATTTTTTTGAGATGGAGTTTCGCTCTTATTGCCCAGGCTGGAGTATAGTAGCACAATCTCAGCTCACTGCAACCTCCCACTCCTGGGCTCAAGGGATTCTCTGCCTCAGCCTTCCGGGTAGCTGGGATTACAGGCACCTGCCACCATGCCTTGCTAATTTTTGTTTTTTTGTTTTTTTTTCATTTCTTTTTTTTTAAAGATGGGGTTTCACCATGATGGCCAGGCTAGTCTTGAACTCCTGACCTCAGGTGATCCACCCCCCACAGCCTCCCAAAGTGCTAGGATTACAGGCATGAGCCACCGCGCCCAGCCTTTTTTTTTTTTTTTTTTTTTTTTTGAGATGGAGTCTCGCTCTGTCACCCAGGCTGGAGTGCAGTGGTGGGATCTTGGCTCACTGCAACCTCTACCTCCCAGGCTCAGGTGATTCTCCTGCCTCAGCCTCCCAAGTAGCTGGGATTACAGGCACACACCACCATGGCCGGCTAATTTTTTTATATTTTTAGTAGAGATGAGATTTCATCATGTTGCCCAGGCTGGTCTTGAACTCCTGACCTCAAGTGATCTGCCCACCTTGGCCTCCCAAAGTGCTGGGATTACAGGTGTGAGCCACGGCACCCAGCCTAATTTTTGTATTTGTATTAGAGATGGGGTTTTACCACGTTGGCCATACTGGTCCTGAACTCCTGACCGGAGGTGATCCACCCACCTCAGCCTCAAAAAGTGCTGTGATTACAGGTGCGAGCCACCATGCCCCACCAGAAAGGAATGTTTTAAATGATGATAAGATGCTATGTAGCAGGTTGATGGCCTGCTGGCATGACTTAACCTTTGACTGGCATGGCCTTAGGTCTTGTTTATAATTTGATATCTTATTGACACAAGGAGTGTGTTTTGTCAGCTTTACCATCACTATTTTAATATTTATGCTGGTCAGTTGCTGTGCCTGACTCCAAAAGGGAGTGGGTATAATGAAGTATGTCATCATGGCCAGGAATTCAGTTTTTAAGGTTTTTGTGGAGTCCCTGTAGCCAACAGGGAGTCCATTCAGTCGGGGTGAGACTTAGAATTTTATTTTTAGTTTGCATCACATAAAACAAACACCCTGGTAGCAAAGCCCTTGCAGGAAGGGAAAGCCCTCAGGTGCTATCACCTTTGCCCATTCCTGGCCTCAGAGCCTCTGGGAAGCCAGGCTGCAGCTGTCATTGACCTGGGGTTCAAGTCCACAGTGGGGCAGGACAGAATCTATGACTGCTGACCTATAGCCCAGGCAAAGACACTTTGCTCTTTTGCATTCATTCACTCATGCATTTAACATCCAGTCAACATCCATTTATTAAGCAGCCTCTATGTGCCAAGAACTGTGGCAAGTGCTGGTGACAGAGTCATGCAGACAAATGTAAAATTATAACTGTAATGGATGGTGCTCAGTTTGGATGCCATTCTAAGAACTCTGAACTTTTTCTTTTCTTTGAGATGGAGTTTTGCTCTGTTGCTCAGGCTGGAGTACAGTGACTCAGTATCAGCTCACCGTAACCTCCCCCTCCCGGGTTCACGGGATTCTCCTGCCTCAGCCTCCCTAGTAGCTGAGATTACAAGCGCCTGCCACCATGCCTGGCTAATTTTTTGTATTTTTAGTAGAGATGGAGTTTCACCATATTGGCCAGGCTGGTCTCAAACTCCTGACCTCATGATCTGCCGGCCTTGGCCTCCCAAAGTGCTGAGATTACAAGTGTGAGCCACTGTGCCCGGCCGAACCTTGAACTTTTTCTTACAGTTCACAGGAGCCACTGAAGGTTTTGGAGGAGGAAAGTGAACAGATCAGGCCAGGCGCGGTGGCTCACTCCTGTAATCCCAGCACTTTGGGAGGCTGAGGCGGATGGATCACCTAAAGTCAAGGAGTTTGAGACCAGTCTGGCCAACATGGTGAAACGCTGTCTCTACTAAAATTAAAAAAAAAAAAATGAGCCAGGTGTGGTGGTGTGCACCTGTAATCTCAGCTACTAGGAGGCTGGGGCAGGAGAACTGCTTGAACCTGGGAGGCAAAGGTTACAGTGAGCTGAGATCGTGCCACTGCACTCTAGCCTGGGCGACAGAGTGAGACTCCACCTCAAAAAAAAAAAAGTGAAAAGATCATGGAATAATTACTAAAATTTTCCCCTTTGCAGCAGCAGTGAAGGCTCAAAAGAATAAGTAGTGATGAAACCTCAAATTATACCATCTATTTGTGTCTTGTCTAAGCTGGGCTCTTTGTGATAGTTGATTTTTTCCTTAAAAATCTCAGGAATTCTGAAGTTGGCCACAACTGACAAACTTGGCCTGGCCAAAAATTAATTGAAGAAGCCTGCTTCTGTTCCTAGGTTCCACTCTATTTTTCCTCATCCATTTCTGAATTTCACCCAGTTTCAAAACTAGAGTCACTTGAGGGTTAGCACAGATCCTGGCACTAAATATGTATTTATCAAATAAATGTTTGGTGGAGTGAATAAGGCTGGATGAATAAAAAAATTAATGACTTGAAGGCACCCGAAGCTTTGCCCCTTCCTATGACTTCTGCTTGCCCTGCCTCTTTCTTTCGCACCATCTCTGCCTGGTGCAGGTCCACATCATTGCTACTCGGGACTGTTAATCCTGACTCCTGACAGATCTCCCTGCCTCCAGTCTCAGGTAGTTCCCAGCTCTCCACACTCCCTCACTCTGCCTCACTCAACCTGGAAGTGATTTTGTAACTCTTCTCCAAAAACCTGTGGCTCCCCATGGCTGTGGGAAAAAATCCTAAGTTCTTAGCATGACATTTAGATGGGGCACTGTCACTTCTTTGTTGGTGTCTCTCTTACCATCTGTCCTCCTGGGTACACTTTTTCCTGGAGTACTCTAAAGTGATAAATACTGGCCGGGCACAGTGGCTCAAGCCTGTAATCCAAGAACTCTGGGAGGCTGAGGCTGGCAGATCAATTGAAGCCAGGTGTTTGAGATTAGCCTAGGCAACATAGCAAAACCTCATCTCTACAAAAAGTTGGTCTCAGGAGTCACACAGAACTGGGTTCGATTCCAGCTCCTCTCTCTACTATCTCTGTGACCTTAGGCTGACGACAGCCTCACTGGAGTGGTCAGGCATACCAGTTCAGCACCCAAAGGTTACAGGAGCAATGAGACATTCATTGATAGGTCAGCCAGAAACCCCTGACCAGGGTAACTAATCATCTTAGTTTAACTGGGACTGGGTGTTGGGGAGGTTTCTGCACTATGGGACTTGGGACTTTCAGCTTAAAAACTGGGAGAGTCCTGGGCAAACCAGGACTGATGGTCACCTTGTACCTTTGGCCCCGGCCAGTGTCTTATGTTTAATCCAGTGCACCATGCATTATTTTCTACATGTGTCTGTGACGTGGAATAGGTTGGGAGCAGTTTCCTCATCTGTAAAATGGGGATGACGATACTGCTTTCCTCATTTGGTGGTCATGAAGATTAAGTAAATAAAGCAGGACCTTTGACCCTGCCCTTTGTTTGTCAGAGGCACACCCAGATCCCATGCCTTTTCCAATGTAACGATCTTTACTTCAACATCTTAGAAAACATCCACAATTCATCCGTCAGAGTGACAAATATAAGGTATAGCAACATGCTATGTTGAATTGGAAAAAGAAATGTATAGTCTGGGCGTGGTGGCTCATGCCTGTAATCCCAGCATTTTGGGAGGCTGAGGTGGGCAGATCACGATGTCAGATCAAGACCATCCTGACCAACATGATGAAACCTCCTCTCTATTAAAAATACAAAAATTAGCTGGGCGTGGTGGTGGGCGCCTCTAATCCCAGGTACTTGGGAGGCTGAAGCAGGAGAATCGCTTGAATCCAGGAGGCAGAGGTTGCAGTGAGCCGAGATCATGCCACTGCACTCCAGCCTAGTGACAGAGCAAGACTC